>CAKAKR010065044.1:48982-108314 GCA_916700685.1 Adelosebastes latens | reverse complement strand
GCTGTCCGGTTTTTGAAATATGTCAAATTGACGGATTATTGACGGTTAATCAGATAAGGAGCCCAAACACAGAAGCAGCGATAAATACAGCTAATACCAGACGCTACTACTCCCTAATGTCTCAGTGATTACAAAGTTGGATGCACATAGATAAACAACAGTTAAGAAACAACAGAGAAACTGGTCAGGTTTCCATCCGAATGTACCGGTTAAATGTTTCTGGGAAAGTGCACTTGTTTTTCCCTCCATCCTCTTGATGAGACTGATGTCAGTATCACACAAAGTCCTACGTCTCAATGTGGGCATTTTGAGCCCTCCTTATTCATTGTGGGGATTCTCATCTTTATTATTTGTTCATGGCATCCATTAAAGGTACAGTGTGTAGGATTTGGCGACATCTAGTTGTGTAGTGGAAGATTGCAATCAACTGAGTACCCCTCCATTCACTCCTCCCTTTCCAAGACTGCAGTAGCATTACCGCAGTTTCACAAGCGTGTCGGAGAACTACGGTGGCCTTCAGGTAACGTAAAAAACATGAAAGTCTCTCTCTAGAGCCAGTGTTTGGTTTGTCCGTTCTGGGCTACTGTAGAAACATGGCAAAGCAACATGGCAGACTCCGTGAAGAGGACCTGATCCCTATGTAGATATAAACGGCTCATTCTAAGCTAATGAAAACACAATGATTCTGAGTTTCAGGTGATTAAACACTAATGAAAACATAGTTATGAATATTTTATTCCATTTCTGCTAATATATCCCCTAAAATGTTACACACTGGCCCTTTAAATGTTTTTAAAGGCACTGAAAACCTATTTTTTTTTTTTCAATCAGCTACTTACTGTGAGCAATGAGATCCTACATGAACACAACATTTTCTAACCAAGTTGGAATAGTTTTCTATTTTTCACATGACAGATTTAAGTATTTTTGTTTTTTCGGTGCTCTTCTCACTGGTTTGAAGTGGGTTGAAAATTGCTGTGCACCAATTAGGGTTTAGCTATATTTGATTTAAAGCCTGATGACAGTTGTTTGGTTATTTCTTTATATCATCAAATCTGATCAAACTACACAAAAACAGTCTTGATGAAGCAGATAAATGGATTAAATTTAAACTGAGAAAGTTTTTTTGGGGATTTTCAAAAAAAATCATGAATATTTACTGTTATAGATAAATACAAAAACAAAAGAATTAAAAGAATTAAAAAAAAAAGGAGAATTTGACTGATTTGTGTCCAAATGTAAGTAGAGGTATTACACATTTTTTAAATATATGAAACCTTGTTGTTTCACATATTTATAAAAGAAAAAAAACTTTTAGTACACATCTTTAACAGTTCAATTACTGTTGGGACTTTTGCTGCTCTTTCTATCTGTCAGTCTCTGATGCCACCAGCATAAACTTGAATTACTAATGTATGGAAAACAACCTTTCCCCCCACAGTAAATGAGTAGAGTCATTAAGACAGAGCAGCATTACTTTGAAATACTGTCAATTAGGCTGTTAAATAGAAGTAATGGTTACTATTTTAAATGTCAACAATGGGAATCATTTTTTAAAAAATGGCCCCATTGGGGAAGCCAATAAAATCACCCTTTAATTAAGACGTTCTTTTGTTTCTACTACACAATATTTACTTAGCTTATTTATTTAATTAACTGTTTTTATGTATTTATTTTATTAACGCCCCCTTTCCCTTTTCATTCGATTTTTTTTCTTCCCTATGTGTGCTTGTTCAATCATTGGATTGTTGGATATAAACTTGTGTGGAAAATTATATTATATTGTTAAATTATAAATTGCAATAAAATATTAATTTAAATATGAACCCCTTCACTTGCAAATATTTACCAGCTAGAAAACATAAAATACTTATTCCTGTCACAAAGCTTTAGAGCGGTCACAATGATATCAGTATCAGGGAATGGTGAGCAGCTCCCTCTACTGTTCTAGTAGTTAGTGTCTGTCTGCTGCTCTCACTCTCAAGCCCATATGATCATTAAAGGACAGCCACATTCAGCCGGAGCTTTAACAATCATAGCTTTAACTTTATTAAGAGGATTTTTCTTTTGTTGGCACAAAGCCGATCTGGAGACCACCCATGTTTGTCTCAGCACTTGACTAAAAAATTCCTCGCTTATGAATGTCAAACACAATTAGGGCTGAATGTGTCCTCAGTTCTCTCCTTAGTGTAGAGACATTAATCTGTGTGATGGCAGTTAACATTTTCTCTGGATAATCTGTCTTTTGTATTCAGGTTGTAACGATAAAGAATAGTTTGAATGCAGGTCGCTGGACTGTCAAACTATTGTGACAGCTGAATGGAAGTGTTTCATCGATCAAAGCTTGTGGATGACAAAACAGATCAACATTTTTCTGCTTTAACCTCATAAATCAGAGGATCTCGAGATGGTCGTGGCACCTCCGGGGTCGTCCAACTTCCATCCTTCATAGAAAGGTCGGGTCAAAGGGTCAACACGAGAGCTAAACACAGGCTCAACTGGTTGGGTGGTTAAGTGGCCGATGAAACAGGAAGATAAAGCTGAAGGGCATCACATGACGTAAAGGCTATCACATGAGGGTGATATAATAATAACTTTTAGTTTACTCAGGATATCTGCAATCTCTCTGTGCAGGCTTGTCATGTTCAATCAAGGGTTACTCTAAAGCTCTTTTACAAAAGTTATGTTTTACTAATGAGATTATCTGCGTTTGCACTTCCCTCCGAGGGCGAGGGAGGGGAAGAATGAAAATGACTCAACTATTTTGTGGTCTGGCCTGATCCCAAGTCCTTTGCATGCAACCTGCTAATTCGTCCGGCTGGCTAACGACCCGCTTGCGTGCCAGTCGATCATTAGCGCCCCGTCAGAAACGGTCACCAAACATGTCACATGCCCCCCCTGGTCACTCTATTCAGGGCCGACCGCCTGAGCAGAGATGACCATGACCCACACAGCCAAGATGCTTGGAAAAACAATACATAAATTAGCAGTGAGAAGGCTATTAAAAGATTAAAAGCAGTTAGGGCTAATGTTTATATCTGTAATGTTTAAATCTGCCAGTTTAATTACTCCTGTCTTAAACATATTAGACCATTAAAATGTGATTCTACATTCAAAGCACCTGATGGACAGTGGTTAACAAAATAGCCTTTAAGAGATTAAAGATACTTCCATGCATCCAACAAAATTACGTTTGTTAACTTCCAGTGACCATCAGTAAGAGAACAAGATAAAAACAAGACAATAAGATAGAAACAAGAAGGATAAAAACATGTAATAAAAGATAATAAATACTAAGACGGTATTGCACAGCGAGTTAAATGTGTAAGTAATAAAGTGCTGGGGTGCTTTAGCAGCAGTTGGAGGGTGGGGAGTGGGTGGTGTTAGATTAAAAAAAATGGAAAACAAATTCTGAAAATATATATATTAAAGAAGCTTGTGATTGATTAAAGAAGTATAAATATGTAATTTGTATTACCTAATGTAGGGAAGCTATATACAACTCGTTAGTTGTGTATTGTCGTTGTTCATATTGCTTATATTTTTGTGCTTATATTGCTTTGATTCTGTACTTTTTATCGTCAATATTTATTATCTTTATTTTTAACATTTTGGGGGATCTATTAGTAGAAATGGAATATAATATTCATAATTGTGTTTTCATTAGTGTATAATCACCTGAAACTAAGAATTGTCGTGTTTTCGTCAGCTTAGAATGAGCCCTTCATATCTAGGGAGCGGGTCCTCTTCACGGAGTCTGCCATGTTGCTCTGCCATGTTTCTACAGTAGCCCAGAACGAACAAACCAAACACTGGCTCTAGAGAGAGCCTTTCACGTTTTTACGTTACCTGAAGGCCACTGTAGTTCTCTGACACGCTTGTGAAACTGCGGTAACGTGAGCGGCAGAGTGTAAAATGTCAAAGAGAGACTATTACTGTTGTCCTACTGCTATAAAACAAATCAATGTAAAAAAACTACAAAATGTTTTTGTTAAAATTAGGGTGAGAAAACTTTCACTCACTGGTATCTGTGCAGTACCAGTTCCCCTTGTTATGAAGTGGTTCCTCAAGTGGCCGGGGACTTCTCATTTTCTCTGGTGTAATTACCCCCAGAGTCAACTCCAATTTACGCTTCTGGTCATCAATCATGAAGTTGCACGGGGAACTCCTGTAAGTAAAAAAAAAAAAAGTTAATGATAGCAACAAAAGTACTACAATTTCACACCGTGCCATATAGCTTGAAGGCAGATGTAGATTTGAAAAGACAACAGAAGAAGAAGGAGGGTTGTGGTTTGAGGATTGCTGCTGCTGCTGCCTCTCTGACGCACTCTGAAGCTGATTGGGTGTCAATCACTCTCGTTCTGGGAGTCCCTCCAAGCAAAACACGGCCGACAAAGCCAATTTCTGATCTGCAGAAAAGAGTGGATTCTGGTTTCGGTCCATGGAATGACTTTGAAATCTAATTATTACTATTGTTAGAAACATATTTTACATATTTGGTTCTTGTCATGTGTGAAATTAAAACTTGATTGTGGTGAGAAACCATATGACTTTGTGGTACTGAGCTAAACAGATGCAGTACAAGTATGTCTTCTTATTCAGTGTGTTTTGTTTTCCTGTAATATGTGGAACCACTGGGTGGCACCCTGCCATTATGAAATTCTCTGTAAAACTGACAACAGATGATCATTTCTCTGTTTCACTGTTATGAAATCACAGAGAGCTGTGAACTTTGTCTCCACATGGCAGCAAATAACCCCCAAAACACTGAGAGCTTTAATACGTGACTTAGCTCGGGAGGACTATATGGACTTTGTGGTTTAATTAGTGTCCCCAGGTTTAGGACACTGAATGCACCTTTTGGACTTCCCGTCCTATGAGATCTTTCAACATCTCTGATAAAAAAAGATGTGGAGGAATTTAATAAATATGTAGCCTACATGACTGTACTTAATATTTCCGATTGAACATGTGTGCACACGCATCATTTGTGTGCTCCAACAGTTACTCCTCCCAACACACGGGAGGCAGTTGTTGAAGCGTTATTGATGTTACAGAGCTGTCCGTCAACATCCGTTGCAACGTTGTCGTCACTACCGCATTGCATTGTGGGATATTTAGGGCCAGCGTATTGTCCAGCGTTGCATACTATAATATTTAACTGGAAATAGTATGCAATTTGTGTACTTTTGGTTTCGTACTAAGGTTTCGGACATACTAAAAAACTCTCACATACTGTTTTAGCGTACTAAATAGCATGTTAGTATGGAATTTCAGACGCAACCAAATATTCAAAATTGTGCGTTGTTTACATCTATGGTTGCTTGCTAGCAGTCTTCTTTCGTGCATTGCTGCCTCCAACTCTCATGTGATGCCCACGTGGTCGCACAAGTGCAAGTGCAAAACGGGGGAGCCACTTTGCCACAAAGCTGCAGTGTAGGAGAGCAGTTTCCAACATGTTTGGCTTGTGAGCCCTTAAAATTAAGTAATAACCTCTTGTGGCTCCTTATCACAGGTTAGGGCCTTAGGGCTGCATTCACACCAAATCAGGCGTTGCGGCGATTAGCGCAGGGTTGTGTGGTGGTGTGGGAGTGTCATTGTTGCACAAGTAATAATACTAAACCACAAATCCCAACTTGAAGAGCAGCACAACATCAAGCGACTGCATGACGATTTACATCTTTGTACTCCCTCATGCCGGGGCTGTACAGCTCTGGAAAAGACATAACGGCGGCGATTCCATCTTCACAGTTACTCGGTAAACAGCGGAATGCTACGATGCTACATGGTAAACAAGGTTCTTCTTCGCGTGGATATCTTCCGGTCTGATCGCCGGTTACGTGATTGGCCACTGCAACATGACGTCGGGTTACATTTCTCCAAAAGTTGACTCTGTTTCAACTTCGCTGCAGGGCCGTTGCTTTTATTCTTGGCATCCCGTTTGGTGTCCCCACTGCCGTAGCCTAGGAAACAAATCCAACATTCAAATGAATGGGAGGACTGGCGATTGCGATGCAACGTGGTGTGAATCCAGCCCTAGTGTGGACATGAATCGTAAGCAGGCCCTCTCAAAACGTTTCTTTATTATTGGAAGGACCTTTCAGGTAAAGTATAAAAAAACCCAGAAAAATACATGAAATTGTGACCATCTTTTTTCATTTGGTGAAACCAGGTTTACCTAAAAAACAAAAAAGAGTAGCTGCAACAGAAAATTAAGTAACATCTTAACTATCTGAGGCACTAAATTCCCCCCATGTGTCCTGAAGGACACAGATGGGAAATCTTCTCCACCCGAAGGAAGAGTCAACATAAACATCCCATCTGCCTCCGTCGTCCCTCAGAGACAAATTATATTTGTGTTGAAGTCTGCAGCGTTCTCAGCAGGGTGCAGTCATTTCATAGTGGTTCATTAAACAACTTCAAACATGCCCGTGACTTTACTTTCATATTGTATATATCATTTTGAACCTTTCAAGCTCAGCACCATCTTATTATGACCTGTGTTTGTATTAAGAAGGGCTAATATGGAAAACGATGAGGGAATATTCCAGCAGCTTAATCCTCGCATGCTAACTGATCCACTAAAGCCCTAAAATGATCCGATCCAAGGGAGCTTTTCTAAATTACATAAACCTTATTAGAAGAGTTTAACAAACTCAGAAAGTGGAGCGGTCACAATACAGACGCCATATGACTGAAATCTCATCGGCGAACGCAGCAAAATTATGTTGTTTTTTAAATCTGTTCTGTAATCTCACATGAAAACCTTTTTGTTTCACGTTTAAACCAATTGCACTGACTTAGCAAGCCATGTGGAAAGTTTTTGTTTGGTCTTAAGTGGTCACAGTTCAGTTTGTGGCCTGGCTGTCACGGCAACTTTATGTGTTTTTGTGCATAAATGTGCATAAATGTATAAACACTGCACTCGCATTCGTACTATATTAACACGTGAACGGTATATGTGGTGAAAAGTGATTTGAGGTGACGCATCAGAGAAGCCGAGCTGACATATCGCATTCAAAATGTCTTTTGAATGACAGCTCTATCTGTAACTGTGATGAAGTCATAACGTGTTTTCTGTCAGACAATTTGTCTCCTAAAAACATACAGAGTGTAAATCCGCAAGTGGAGCTGCTTGTTTCAAGATGAAGAGATGAAGGAAAGCTCTTCAAAGCAGACTGAGCTGTCAAACCGACTCGTGTTTGAAGTGTTCGTTGCCTTCAGCATATAAAGTTGTGAGAATTTCTCAGACTTCAAAAAGTGGTCGAAAACCAAAAGGATTTAAATTATCACAGTGAGAAAACCTTGCTGGGAAATAGTCATATAGGCTATTTATCATGTTTTACTGCATGATAGTGTTGATTATTTAACCTCATGTGCCATCTAGTGTTCAAATCAACATGGTGCAACACAAACCGACTGCTGTCTGTCCCTTTAATGTCCTCACGAAGAAAAAACAATGGAAAAATGTTCTCTTTGCATTTTTTATGTCCTTGAGGCAATTATAACAATCAATGTTTTTTTTTTTAAACAGACCCCACAGTTTTATTAATATAGGCCTCTACCAAATGGTTGAGATGTCGCTTCAAAAGAAAAATACAAACCAGGTACTGTTATTATGCTAGTAATAGGTTAATATATATAAAATAATAACTTTAATGTTGCAGCTGGTAAAGGTGGAGCTCAGTTTAATAATTTTGTAGCTTAATCTTTAATAATGTATCATCATTTATTTGTTGATTATATTTTGTATGAATAATCTAAATCTGCAAAGTAAAGTTTTCAGAGAAATGTAGTGGAGTAAAAAGCACAATATTTCCCTCTGAAATGTAGTGGAATAGAAGTATAAAGTAGCATAAAATGGAAATACTCAAGTAAAATACAAGTACCTCAAAAAGTACAGTAGTGGAGTAAATATACTTAGTGACATTCCAACGCTGTATTTTTTTTTTCTTCATTAACTGTTGACACAATCTCCATCCTCTTTGCCATTGTGCTGTACATCCTCTATTAAACACCCTATTAAACACCCTACCATTATCACAACTTAGGAGGTGGAGGGGTTTAATCAACCCATAATTAAAATTAGTGAGTCATCCATTAAAATCTATACTAAGTCACTTGTTTAACAGGAGATACAGGGAGCTGGAGGTGTGGTTGTGTTGACTTTGCGGTTCTTTTTTTGACTTTTCATGACAACAGCAACTTGCCATGTTACCCGGGTGATTGGGATTAAAGTCAGGTGTTTTGTGTCTGACTGTCTGCTGGTGCGTTGCATACAGATAGCCAATCGATCAATAATGACACAGCGAAGGTCACATAGGCGGGACAAGTTAGAGACAATGCAGCGCATGATGGGGCTTTAGTTTGATGTGTCTGTGTTCATTAAGGTTAATGCATTAGGATGAATATGCTGGTACATCTGTGTTTGTGCATCATTGCAGTGTGTAGCATTGTGTGTACGTTTGTAGCGTTATTTAACCTCCTTCCTGACAAGCTAGTATGACATGGTTGATACTTAGCATGATCATTAGGTTTTCTAGTTTCATATGATGCCAGTATCTTCACTCTAGCTTTAAAACTAAACACGCTACAACCTAAAAATGGCAAGCTGCGTTAATGCATTAAAGAAATAAGTGGTGTTAAAACTAATTTACGCTAACGTGTTATCGTGTTAACTTTGACAGCCCTAGTTGTAAAATGGACAGTTTGCATGCTTTGTATGTGAACATATTCCCTTTTTAATTTATGTTGATAAAATAAAACCTACAGTATAACAATGTGAAGAGTAAAATCTGGTATTTTGGGGATCTTATCATTGTTACTGCAGAAATGCAAGAACTAATTCATCATATCCTGATTGTAATCAAGATAAATGGCCTGTCCATTTTTTATCACAACTGCTGGACTAATTTATAACCATAAACCCAGAGTGGGTCAAGGAAGGAAACAGAGCGATAACAGAGCTAATATGAACCAAAAAGCATCTCACTTGATGCTTATTGCAGCAGTAGTGTTCAGTAGATTACAGAGATGAGAAAACAAATTCAAAACCAGTCGGAACAGAAAACTTTTGCTGATTGTGTTTTCCTCTTGTTTGATCAAACTTGGACGGCCTTTTGCTCTCCACCATTTATCATTTGCGGTACTTTTAGTTCACTGTTTCTCCTCGTGTTTTTTCTTTCTCTGGAATCTCTTTTGAACGTCTGCCAAGATATTATTGAACTGTGAATCTACAACCATCATAAAATCTGTTGGACGGATTAGTTTGATTCATCTTTTTTATACTAAACACTGTAAAACGGTCATATCTTGGACCAAAAGGGAAGAATTTGGATGACTTAACATCCTAAAACCTCGTTATGTAATTTAGTGAAGGGAGAAAAAAGAAAGGACATAAAGCAAAATCCTCTTACATTTTAAATTGTAATAATACAACTCGACTTGAGGGTTGCACATTTTAAACGCCTTAATGCAAAGAGTCAAACCGGTTGGAAATAAGCCTGACTTTATTTGAGAGATAATAAATGTATTCATATGATTAAATGTATCACCGTATGGCTTCATCTCAGACAGCAGTGGCGTGATCTATAGGAGGTCATCATGCAATCCCTCCGCAGTTCCTCGTAAAAGGTCATTAGACGTATAGCCACTTTGCTGTAGGGAGGGAGGTAATGGCATCAACCATGCGGATAAATTCTATTAAATGCTTTTAAAAAGGTTTCCAGGAGGAGCATGCTGAAACCCCATCAATCCAAGGTCACTCATTAACCTAGGTAACCGTAGCAACGATGAGACTTCAGTAAGAGGTCGCACCCTCCAGTTCAGCTCGGACTCCCAGTTCCCACCTTCCCTGCTTTCCCATGATGACTCTAGTATCATAAATCACCCGGCTTCAGAAGAGATATAACGTATCGTTAGTCGTCTGGGAACCCTTGATTGATGGTTTCATCAGTGAGGACTATTTAAAGGGAAATTCCAGTATTTTCCAAACATATTCTTATAATTGTGTGTGTTCTGACTATGGGTCATGCTAACTTTCACACTGAATTAAATGTAGCTAAAGACCTGCATAGGGATCTACTTTCCTGGGAAAATTGCCAGCTAACCAAACAGCTGGCTGTTCATTTGCACGCACCAGATTGTTTACATGTGTGAAGGAGCCAATATATACTGTAAGAACTGCTTGTCAGATGGTCGAATAGCTTCAGAACCCCGTCCTCCCACACCTGTATGAGGTTGGATTAGGGGTGGCTTTGTCTAACGATTTCTGTTACTTTCCAAAGCAGATATTCACACCTACTTCCCACCGGGATTGGCCAGATGTGCGGAGGTGAGAAAGAAACCAGAGTTTGAACTTCTTTCTCTAGTTCTCTTTTATCATATCTATCAATCATCTTTAGCCTTCTTTTTCTGTCACTTTTCATGTGAACAACAGAGTGCAACACTATGAATGTCTTCAAAGAGAGACTTCCTGAAAAGGTGGTATGGTACGGTAAGCAACAGCAATAACTCCCCTACAAAGCAATCAAAGCCTTTCATGGCATTTTATCTGTTCACCTCTGTTAAAGTATTCATGATATATATTAAAGTAATACATGTTTGTCATCAGTTGGTTGCCTGGAAGTAGGTACTTTTGCAGATCAGGCGGTTCTCAGACACCATTCGTAGCTATACCTACGGAAAGTAATGCTCTGTAATTTGTATATATACCACGAAATCAGTTAATCGTGAACCAGTGAGCGACAAACGCCGTGTAGGGAGAAGGTCAGGGTGGATGAGTGGGTCAAAAAACATCGGACTTTCTCTCATGAGACCGGTGTTCGTACCCTGTGTGAAACAAGTAATCAATGTTGATTTATTTGCAGGCCCAGCTTAAGATGTAGCCCATATAGGCAGTCCCCTAGGGCTTCACCTTCTGGGGGGCGCTGGCCGCCCTCTAAAAAAATACATTACAATAAACACATTACAATTTAAAAAAATGCTGGTGGGCACCCTTCCTCATTTACTTCATTGAGGTAACTAATGAACAAATAAATAAATAAATAAATAAATACACTTTTCACCCCTGTAAAGTATCTCTCTTTCTCACACTTTTTCATTCGCCCGGTCGCACTTATTTGTTAATAAAAGTGTAAATTGTAGTGAAACCGACTAAACACTTTTAAGCCAACAATATCAGGGACCAATTGTTTATCTATATTATACTAAATACATTTATTCATGAAAAGTAAAATCCCAATTTTTGTCTTAAGACCACTGTGATGTCTGATGTGTGTTGCGGTTTACGGGGCTAGGGTTAGGGTTCTGGTGGGTTGAACCCAAACCTTAGAGCGGCGTCCAAATCCGAATTTCGCCTAGGGCACCAAAAGGGCTAGAGCCGGCCCTGTTTATTTGTCACGTAACTTCCGTACTTAAGTTACGACACTTCCGGAGTTATTTTAACCCAAACCATGATCTTTTCCTAAACCTAAATAAGTCTGTATGCATGTAAAGAGCGGAAACTGATACATGCATAACTGGACATTTGTAGGAAAATGCATGAAAAATTAGGGAAAATGTTTCGTAAGATATCATACAGACCGTTGTATGATAATATGTTGTGCAATTAGCAAAAATAGCTAATCCAAAGGGCTACTTATTACTAGTAAGGTTGGCATTGCTTGCCCTAATATACTTTGTTTTGTTAGCGTTAATGTTTCCAGAATCTCTGCAACGAAGATCCCAACTCTAAAGTTACCACGTAAAAAATTATATAAGACCCAGTTTGAAAACTGTTTTACTCTACATGTTTCATACCCTTGTATACTTTTGGATTCTCTGTCAATGCTGGATACAAAAAGCTGCTCTCTGGACAGCCCCAGTGAAGACAGCACATCATGTTGAATATTTTTTCTGGATGCACATTTCGAGAGTCATCCAGTTTTGCCCGTGGCATGGGAATGTACGTGGAATTACAGATATTTGTCTGCTCCACTGATTTTCTGCTGTCACATAGTAGCCCGTTGCCTCCCCCAGGGAAAAAAGCAATTAAAGGGACTCCAACGGGGCCGAGGCACTGCCAGGACGGTGAGCAGCTGAGACTCTCTAAAGCAATGACGGGCTGAGTCAAAGAGAGAAACGGATGAATGAAGGGAGAACTGTTTGATTTGTTTGAAAACATGTCTGCCTGAGTCTTTGGACAGCATCAACCTGACCGGAGTACGATGATAAAAGACTGACTTTTTTCTCATCCAGCCTATAATTTGCAGTTAATTAACAGATGTGTTATTCCAACAAACCCCAATATTCTGATGTACATAGTAACCTGAAAGGAAGAAGTAAAAAACAAGACTAATAGTTGATTAATTCTGTCTTTAACTCCCTTAATCCTCAAAGACGTAAACAGAGATGCAGCAGCTTTAACACGTAAGCATCATGAGGTCTGCTTAAGTTGAGTTCTTCACCAGCCCCCGGAGAGCAAGATTTGTATGTTTTACCAGTCAATTACGTCTCAAGACTGTTTTCATTTGATGAATTATGGATGCTTTGTTTGCAACTTGTATCTTGTCTTTTCCATGGCTGGAGGACAACACAATGGAGCACCCTGGAGGGATCCACCCTCTCTTCTCTGCTCCTTTAGAGGCGGAGTAGCATGTAATGACAACAAGACTTTTCAAAGCGTTCCTCATATCTCCGGGAGAGCTGTCAGGGATTTGAGAGAGAGGCTGCACCTGAGGGACGCGATGACAAGAACACGGACAATCAATTATCTAAACTGCTTTTCAAAACACTTTCGAACTACCACAACGAATCCCCATCTTCCACTTCACGTCATGGCAGCGAGAAAAATGAGAGATGACAGTCGGCCCGACCCTCGGGGATAGTGTGCACAAGGTGAGGCAGTGACTTATATCTCCTGCCCCGCCTTCACCCCTCTACCGACTGAGGGCACATCACTGTTCTGTTCTGTAGCGCTGTGACGCATTTAAGAGATGACCTCCAGAGCCATTTGGGGCCTGGGCTGCACATTCAAATGGCTCGGGCACTTTAGGGCGGCACTTAAGGTGATTTACACACCTCGGATAAATTAAGGGACAGAGACATGTCTGCTGCCAGCGGCGCCATCATCAGCCTGTCAGCTGAGCTCTAAATCCAGCACAGCAGACAGGAGCTCACCAGGAAATACGTCCACTTCTTATATACAGTCTATGGGTTTAATATTGTATTTGTTTTATCACATTAGTAATTTTTCTTCACTTCAAAGTAAAGTAAATGGTTCATTTCAAAACTTTGCTGTACATCGCCCGGCTTTACTCTGACAACGTGCCATAAAAGCCTCCAACTCTCAAGGTCCAGCACTTATAAAACACTTCGCCTCCAGCGCAATTACCTGTCCAGTGCTTGTCACATAATGTCCTCATCAAAAAAATTACATTTTTCAAAACCTCAGAAAGGTTCAGTGTTGACTCACACTGTCATTATAAACCCTCTGCTTAGTCGGACTGCTGCGATCGTCACACATTTAAATGTGACTTCCATGTCGGATTTGAAAGGCGGAGAGGAAGCCGGACCTCAGAGGAAGTCTGCTGGCTGCATCTGTCCCTGCCTTTAATCACAGTGTCATTCTGAACATTGTTAGGTTGCTTTAAAGGCTGTGCTGGAGATGACAATCAATGCTATTTTTTCTTAAAATCTCAGCCTCTCACAACAGGAAGGGCAAAAGATGAGGCTGGAAAGTAGGACACAAACAAATAAAACTTCTGGTTCCCATGGTGACCGCTACTCTAATTGTCATCCCTTTGTTTATTCTTCGTACTTTTCTTAAGATGCTCAAATGTCAGCCAGCTGGAATTATTTTTATGTTATAATTGTTTGAACGAATATGTTTTTGTCAAGGTTTCCAATAAAAAACATCATTTTTTAACATGCCATAAGGACAGCATGACATAACCTTTAAAGCCCTGATGGTGAAATATGAAATATACTATTTTATATGAAAATAAATGACTTGACTTACATACGCAGTCTGTCATTTCCTCATTATTGTAAGTGTTGTTTTCAACTGGCAATCTCACTCTCCCACACACCATACACAGATATTGCAATGTTATTCACATGCATTACAGTTTTCTGATGCCAAACCTCCATATCATTTATGCAAAAGGATGAAAAAATGCAACAGACATTAACCCTTTCAGTCCCAGGCCAGTTTTTTGCTAATTCCATTTATTTACCCCTCAAAGCCTCTTATTATCAGGGAAGATGGAGACATATTTGATGTGGGGAATTACATTCAAGATTTATGATGGACTGATGTTACAAAATGCCTTTTATCAGAATATCTGAAGGTGTCAAACATGTCAGCTCATTACAGAACAGTAAACTGCTATCAGTGAAATATGTGAGGTCACCAACTAAATGAGCTGTATAAAGGACATTTCCAGGAAACTGCAAATAACACAGGTGCAACAAAAACTGACTTTTATTCAGCTTCTAGTTAAATCAAACCACGCCATCACAGGAATCGAGGGTCAACACCCGAGAATGTAAATTATTTACAAAAGAATCAGAAACAATAAGTAACAGGCAACTATTTAGTTAATTCCTTGAAGCTCCTTCCCCCATCAAAACTGTTTGACATTTTGGGAAATACGCTTATTTGCTTTCTTGATGAGAGCTAAGATGAGAAGATTGATGCTATTTCATCTCATCTAACTCTCAAGAAGCAAGAAAGCAAATGAGCACATGTCCCAAAGTGTCAAAGTATTCCTTTAAGAAGACACAACCAAACTTGAATTAACTATAGGTACGAGCAAATAGATTGACTGATGACTGCGAGATACACCAATCCATTCATGTGCAGACCTCACTTAAATAGGAGGCGTTCTGCTGGGATCGATAGGGTCATAGGGTGGTGTGCTCATAGACTGTATATAAAGATGGACGACATGACAGCTCCCCAAGAGTGAAGCCCAAACATCTTGATCGCCCCCTGGTGGCTGGCTGCAGTATAGGTCATAAATCCTGCCCCCTCCATGTTAGCAGATGGAACATGGGCCAAACTAAAAAGTTAAATTACACGTTAAATACATTTTTCTGTAATTAAAGTTCTTTGGTGTTCATTTTTCTGATAGTTTGGTTTTAATTACTTATTTGATGCTAGAAAAAGGGGGTGATATGTCATGATTGACAGCTGCTCTGAGTGAAGTAGTCGCGGACTCGGAGGCTCGGGAATTGTATGAGAGAGGAGATGTAACTTTACTTTCCATAACCGTCATGAGTCTGTGTAATAGAATGTGTCAATTTGATCATGAATGTATAGAGATACTATGGTCAGTTGTTGTATCTGTCTAGCTAAACAGCTACCGTGGTGCTAACGTAGCAGCAATGTGGCTCACACTAGCAAGCTGCAGCCACGCTCAGATGTGTGGGCAGGACCTCGATACCACTTTAGTACAGTGGGAGGAAGTGGAGACATGTTGTCCATCTATACATAAAGTTTATGGCCGTGCTCCATCCTGTGCTCTATTGGGGTGTACCTGACCCTTGCCCTTCACCTCACCCCACCCAGAACAAACCTCTCCCAGTCCTGTCTCCAGGAGTTGTTCCTGATCCAAGCAGTTTTATACAAACATTTCTGACATTTACTAACATCATATACAATATAACCATCTACGTTTACTCTATGATGTTTCACTTTTTGAGTGAAGCTGTTCAGAAGCACCAGACTGGGAAGCTCCGAGTAAGATGAATGAGATCGTGGAAGTTAAAAAGATGCAAACATGGCTCTACAAAGTTCCAGTGCCATGCAACGTGCTGTATAGAGGGAGGGATCTGAGTGCTCTAACAAGCAATGAATTCATAGTGACGCTGGTGATTATGTTGAGCCATCGCCTCTCGCTAATCAAAAACTACTCCTCATGAACGCCATTAGGAAGAGGCCTTTGGTTAAAACAACGGCCTTGTGGAGGCGTAAAAAACACTTTTGATGGATTACATCTAAAGCAATTTAATGAAAGCATGTTCACGGCTTGGCAGGAAAAATGTCTCACTCGAAACAAAGAGCGTGAAAATTAGGGTCAAGTTGAATAGCTTGCTTTTATACTTTGTCAACACTGTGGGCAATCGTTCATTGGTATTCATGCTGAAACTGTGTTCTTGAGAATCAGAGCACTTCATACATCGAAGACAAAAAGCAATAATAATTGTCACAGCACTGTGATTTTAAAGTGTTGTGAAATGAAACTCTGTTTTTCCAGTCGAGCAAATGTTTTTGACAGGCAACATTCATACTGCCTCATATACTGCGTGTGCTAACCACTCTGTCCTTTATCTTTTATGTATGTTTCAATCTTGTGCAAGAAGACTTTCTACAGAGGATCGCTGGTTAAAATGATGAAGAGACAAGCAAGAAAGTGGATAAAGGTGCGTAAAATAAGAGAGAGATGTTCCGGTCTACTCTAAAGACTGAAACAAGCCCTTTAACGGCCTGTCACCGTCCTGCCAGGAGACCTGCAGAGGAGGGAGATAAGATCATTTAATCAGAGCCGGGCTGATTCGTCTCTGCCGGGGATTCAGCGGAACAGAGGTAATCCAGGAGTGATGGGTTCAACAACAGGGGTGAAAGGTTCACACAGAGATGTGGGACAGTAAGTGGGGCTGATTGACAGTTCAAGGGGAAAAGCTATGGCTGCACAGGACAGAGAATAAGGCGTAGAGAAAGTATGGGACACTCAAAAAAGATTAAAAAAAATAAAGCGACAATAACTTGAAATCTTGCCTTCAGACAAGTTGGCCGTCAGAGTTCATATCTGACAGCATCATTCATCTGGGTAAACTGTCTACTTTGACATCATCTAGTTTGCGGCTGTGGTGCTTCAAGCAAGTCCTCATAGACGTTGCAGAAGCAGGTGGCAAACACAGCCAATCCCCTTTAAGAACACAGTGTTATATCTGATCAACACGTAGAGAATTAAGGGAGAGATATAGAATATGGTGGACATATTCTGTTGCACATGGCTAACACGGGCTGATAATAGATAATAATTCCTACTCATTTTATTTCAAAAGAAAAAAACTTGCAAAATTGCATATTGCAGCCTTAAAAAGTGAATGTATAGCAGTGTGACAAATACTGAGAGCATTACAGCTGCGTCAGCATGAATAAAACCCTTCTCCCCCCCCCGTGGTGAGGGCGGTTGAATTTGTCACAGTGCAAAGAGTCCTTTCCGCCTGTGACCGTTCCTGTAGTCACCGTTCTCCTGAGCCAAAGGCTGGCTGGAGAATTCATTCAGCCGTTGCAGCAGAATTAGATATGCATTGTGGGAGCATCCATGGTCAACCTATAATGAAATCTAGTGCATACACAGTTTATAAATCAGCAGGTCCTTCATCCCAAAGCAGGCGGAGGTCGCTTCAAGCATTTGGTCACAGCCAGAGTGAATCTGTGGAGGTAACATGGTCCAAAAATCTCAAACTATATGGTTTTTGATGAATATCTTGCTACCCTGCTAAGCATATCAGTATATTGCCATTGGGTTGATGGGTTTAGTGGAAGATTGTCCTGACAATTGATGGAGGCGTGTAACCTATTATAACTGTATTACATGTCTTTAAAGCTGCTCTAATCAATATTTTTATGAGAAGAGTGGGACACTTAACCATGCTTAATATAAAAGGTGTCACTCATAATGACAAACCCACCGAGAATTATCATCCAACTCTGAATTTTCCCTTATGAAGCGTTTTAGAGTCTTTTAGCTAATTGTTTTGGTGTCTGACCCACAATTTTACTGTTTTGGTTCACTCTTCTTACCGCTCTCATCAACCTTTTCAGCTCTTTCCAAAGCTCCCACGGTCAATGTCTGGCAAAAGTCTGTTGTTTTTTGACCCACCCATCCACCTCGACCTCTTCCCTACGCAGTGTTTGGCGTTCTTTATACTTCCTGGTTCACAATTACGTGGATTACATACAAATTGATTTCGTGGAATATATACAAATGACAGTGCATTACTTTTCGTAGGGATAGCCGCAAACAGTGTATGAGAACAGCCTGCTATAGTACCACCAAAGTTAGTGGCTAGCTGGTGAACAAAGTATGTGTGTGTGTGTGTGTGCTCTATTAGAAGTGTGAATCAGGCAGCTATAGCGGGAGTCTCGCTCTCATTTGTCTCAGCAGCACCTTCGTCTGCTTGTGCCGATTACCACCTCCACTAGAGTGTGATGAAAGGGGAGGATCATGGGAGGAGAAGAGGAGAAAGGAGGGGAAGAAATGAAAACCAAAGCAGCAAATGAGACAGAAAGCTGGAGTCAAACTCAAAGGCCGAGAAAAAGGGAAGTAATGAATGCAGATGAAAAAATGTATCCCGCTGTCACTGACCACAATCATCCACTTACACTGGCAACAGCAATGCTAGGAAATGGCATATGAGACAGAGCCTGCGGGCTGCCTTAGCATCAATGTAGTGAAGTTTTGACATTATGGCATTTTAGCTCTTAGCATGAGGCCAGCGGGCTACATAATAGATCAGCCCGGTCGCACAAAAAGGCGTGTGAATGCCATGATAATGCGCAAGGCAAAAGTGTGTAATTAGAACACGGTTCTTGCTGTAGGCGTGCACGCCATGTAGTCTGTGCTGACTGCAATGCAAATGCATCCGTGTAAATATGCTACGCTCAGAGCTAGTGACGTAGAATAAAAGTGAGAAAGAGCACTTACTGTATGGCAGGCTGGAGGGGAGGTGGATGGGTCCAACAAACACAGGACTTTCAACCAGGCAGGCTGTTCTCAAACACTGTTCGTATACCTACGAAAAGTAACGCACTGTAATTTGTGTATATCCCACGAATCCCAACTAAGTATTTTTGTTATCTCATCCTAACTAAGTCGATATTTTCCTAAGCTTAACTAAGTAGCTTTCTTGCCTAGGCCTAAGGAAGTCGTTTCCTGTGAAGTCGGAAGTTTATTTTGAAAAGACTGTATGCACGTAAGGAGTGGAAATTGACACGTGTTGCTGGACATTCGTAGGAAAACAAACGATAAAGGAGGAATACCTTTTTCGTAAGATATCATATGAACCGTTGTATGAGAATACGTTGAACCAGGAGACAGGTGTTTTTTTGTAAGTTACGTTAGTGATGTTGGTAACATGTTTTCCGTACTTTTGTTTGCGTACTTATTTTAAGTTCAACCATGACGTTTTTCTTAAACCTAACTAAGTGGTTTTGTTGCCCCCTGCTGGTACTGCACCTTCATACACGTGTGTAATATTCACCCCTCGGCAAGGCAAAACGTGACACTGACACGTTATCCTCTGGTGGACAAGCAGGTCTATTACACGCTTTGGCATGATATCTTTGGCATTGAATAGATATACGTTAGTATGCACAGATGACATTTGTTTCTCTAGCTGTGCTCTCCCTCCCCCTCTTCCTGCAGTGTCTTCCTCACTGACCTTGAGGTACTGTACTCCCCTCACACACCCAACCCCATGCTATTCACCACTTTCACACATGTCTCCTTCCAACCGAGGCAATCTGCTGAGAAAGGTGCTGGACACACACAGGAGAGTGACAAACGTCATTAGCAGATAATCTGTCACCCTTTCTCTCACTTTAACACTCCTTTTTTAAAACATTGAACATGTCTGAGACTTAGTTTGACTCAAATTTCTGCACAAAGAAGTCCAAAGATGTGTGTGCACATGCATGCATGCCACGTTCATTATTGATATTTGGTGTCCCAGGAGATTTACGACGATCCATTCTCATAGCTATAATCTCACATTGCACTGTAGTCGCTCATACTTTGCCATATGCATTGTAGTAGCGGCACCATGGTTCTCCTCAGATTACAATGTACAGTAAATGTTTTGCAGCCAGGCATCAGGATAGTGAATGGGGTGCGATCAATAGCCTGTCTGCTGAGAACAAGAGGAGAAGCAAGCAGACTGAAGTAAAAGCAGTGACTCTTATTGATTATACATAAACAAAGGTACGATTATTATATAAATGTATTGTTTTAATGTCAAATCATTAGGTATCCAGGATAAATAAAATGACTGCAAATGTTAATAACATTTATAGATGCAATTGTGAACTCTGCCACATATCAACTCAGTAACATATTGACACTGATGTCAGACTACAAGTAGGTGTTATCTTTAAAGACCTCATTTCATGTTTTGTGCTTTTGTTCATTGACTCTGACAATGAGATACAAATTAAAGGAAAACACAAGATATGTATATAGTATACAGTATATATATACAGTATTTAGATTCATCATAATTAGGTGTAATAATCCAGGCTTGCACTAAATCTGTCACCGTGTTCTCCCAAATAGTTCAGCATCACATCCCAAACTCGCTGCAGAGAACACAGGTTAGCAGCTCAGTGTCAGAGCAGCTTTAATTCTAATTTCAACCCAGACTGTCTGTGTGCATTGTGCTTTATTAGGAATGTCTCAAAGCCCTCCCACCAAATCTTGTTTTCACCCACTTCCTATAAATATCCCTCCTAATTCCAGACACTTGTAATCTCTTGACTCTGTGGCTCTCTGATCTACTTCCAGGCAGAAGTGCAGCACAGCAGCTGGACGCAACACTTCAGTGGTTCCAGTTCACCGTTGATGGCATTTCCCTGTAAAGCTTCCTGTGGAACAGATTGTGCTGCCTCACTTGGCCCACGGTGGCTGTTACTGACTGTTAGGTGTGAAGCAGTTGTGTGCTTGGCGAATTGGGGCTGGGAAATCTGCCATAGATGTTTGTACTTAAAAGATTTTCCCCAGAAATCTTCGACGCTCGATGCCCTTAAAGGACCAGTGTGTAACATTTATGAGGATATATTGGCAGAAAGGGAATATAATATTAATAAGTGTGTTTTCTTTAGTTTATAATCACCTGATATTAAGAATCATTGTGTTTTTGTTACCTTAGAATGAGCCGTTTATATCTACATAGGGAGCGGGTCTTCTTCACAGAGCCGGCCGCCATGTTTCTGCAGTAGTCCACAACGGACAAACCAAACACTGGCCGTAGAGAGAGCCATTCACGTTTTCGCGTCGACCACCGTAGTGGTCCTACACGCTAGAGTTGAGTCTAGAAGGTAACCCCCAAGTTGTAAAACTCTTGCAAGATGGTTACAGTTAGGCATTGACCTTGAATGGTTAAGGTTAGGATAGGTCGTCGGGCAGCGAGTCTCACAAGAGTTTTCACACGTTCTCACAACTTGGGGGTTAACTCTTAGACACAACCAACACGCTTGGCACATGGGAGAAGTTTAAATTAGTTGCAATCTATAAATTCACCGCTAGATACCGCCAGATCCTACACACTGCACCTTTAAGTGAAGTATTTAGTTACATGGGACCTAATTAAAATTGTGTGTTTGTGTGTATGTGCATATGTATACAACCCAGTTGTCAGAAAAAATGTTGGCATTGTACGTTTCTGCAAACCACGGGATACGTTTCATGAATACGTTTCATATCAGCCTTGTATCACGCTTGCAGAGACGCATAATGGCGTCACTTTAGGATTAGGCAACTAAACCACTATAGTTTGGTTTTGGAAATAACTACATGGTTGGGCTTAAAACTACTATTTTTGTTCAGTGAAAATGACGCTAAACGTTGTGAACATGGGAGACGAACGAACAGCTGATTGTAGGAGTCTTTAAAGCCAAGCACCTGTTCTTAGTTGCTCACAAAGATCGTATAATGAGTTATTTTGACCTTGGCATTGGCTTTCACACCTATCCCACTGCAGCAATTACATTAATTGCCACAACACGTCATTGTGAAAGTGAGCAGAGCACAACACTGATCTCGTCCCATTTTCTGTGTCAGTTGCTGTTTGCTTTGAATAATTAGTTGATGCAGGCGGGCTGTCCGCCTCCGCCGTGTTTGAAACTGATGTGGGAGTCAAGCGTAACTGCTGCTGGCTTTAAATAAAGCTAAAATCATTTGAGCACAAGCTGGGTGGAAATGATCCTCTCAATTCCCAATCACAGTAAATCAGTTTTTCCCAGCCGTGACAGATTGTTTTGACAAGATAAATGACGGTATTGTTGTACAATGTAGATACAGATGTAGGGGGGACATCACATCATAAATATGCATATACCATTATCACATATTCTTCATCCTACACACAATCACATGATCAGACAGAGCTGCATTTATTGTCCCACACCTGCTCAGCAGACCTGATTAGAATGAGAAGGATGTGATCACATCTGGGAGGTCAAACAGCTTTTGCAAAAGTAATTCATGATAATTAGTTTCACAACAAACGGCCCTTAGCTGCTGCAGCGACGACTACAAATTATCCTTTTGGTATTTTACAATTGCATTTCAAGGTAATGACTCATAGATTTGACCTATACAGGGACGGGTATATTGAAATATTGGGTTATTTATAATGGATGAAAGCGATCAATATGACACTGTTGTGTACCCTTAAATATATTCTCTCCTGTTTGCACAGTGATTGACAGAGTTTGCAGGCAGGTAAGCAAAAGAAAATCGATCGTTTGCAATAAGAAGTGTCAAACAGATCCTAAATAAAATTGTAAAGAGGGTGTCTGTTTGACAGCAGCTTGTTACATTTAAAAATACACAAGTTTCATAGGGATGAATATTCTTTATAGACATTATTTATGAGTGTAATGATACAGCAATTATATGGTCAAAATATGCCATAAATACATATACAAATAAACAGATAAATAAATCATATCTGTATAAATAAACACTTTAAAGGAACAGTATGACATTTTGGGAAATATGCGTGCTTGCCATTTTACCCAGAGTCAAATGAGGAGGTCGATAGAAATGTTATCTTTTTGATTCGTTCAGGATGTGTTTAGCCTAGCTCAGCTCCAAGACTGGAATCAGAGGGAAACTGTTATACCAGCGCATAATCAAAGGAAAAGACTGTACGGTCACGCTAGGCTCTGTGAGGCTGTACTTGAGCTAAATGCTGATGTTAGCATGCTAACTTGTTCACACTTACAATGCAATAACATGCTGATGTTTAGCAGGTAATGTAATACAATATATACCATCATCTTAGTTTAGTATGTTAGCATGCTACCATGTGCTAATTAGCCACCTCAGGTGTACTTACACAAAGTACACCTGAGGCTGATGGGAATGTCATTGGTTGTGCAAGTAGCTATTTGGTCATAAATCAAAGTATTGGATAAATACACATTTTGACGTGATGATGGTGCTAAATGAAACATCAGAGGACCACCAAAATTATTACAATTTATCCTGAGGGGGACGTACATGTATGGAACAAATTTCATGTCAATCCATCCAGCGATCCGGCAGTGATCTTGACATAAAAAACTAAAAAATGTCAACCTCATGATGTCGCTAAAGGAAAATTCAGAAGATCACTGACAGACTGAACAACATTGCTATTAGCAGCCAGCATGGCTAAAACAAAGTCAAACCCAATACCTCTCACTCAGGTACTAAAACCTTTCTGTTTCACTCAAGACCAACATGGTACAAAGGAACACTATAATGAGAGGCTTTCAAAGGTTAGACACTAATGGTTTGTTAGATGAAGATCAAAAGGTCAAAGCCGCAAGGACTTGTAGAGAGTTGTGATGCTATAACAAGCTCACGAGAGGTGGCTGCACGTGTCCATCCCTCCAGCATTGACTTTTCAGACCAGGAGGTTGCCCACTGCTGGAAACGGGGAAACGGCTAACCTAGTTCTGACCAACTTGTCATGTCTATACTGCAGTTTTTGTACGGACGAAACACACATTACGTGTTAAAATGTTAGCTTTAGAGGTGCTGGTATATTTTGTTACCCTCAGACAGAGCCAGTTTCATATTTATGGTACAGTGTGGTATCAATCTACTCTTCTAAGAGAAAGCAAATGAAATATGTTGGCAGACAGCATTTTGCAGATAGGCTACATCCCGTAGGGCCTATAAACATTTTGTGACTTTGCAGATACGATCTTTAAAAATGTAATTTCTAGGAAACAGAGTTGTCTACAGAGAGGAAAGGGCGACTGGCTGTCTTTAAATAGCAATAGTGTCAGCCCTTGCCTTACAGCTTGTATAGTATTATGCATTATAATATTAGAATACTGTACCTGCCTGCCTGATGTAAAAACTATTTTTATCTGTATTGCAAACTGTTCCATACACATGAACTGTATGCAGTATGATGAATGTTGGATGATGATATATGAGTCTGTATGACCTATACTGACTCATAGCTTTCATAGCTTTCTACTACAGCTCCATACATAAGACATGATGGACATTGAACTAGATGAAAAGCATTAATAAAGAATGATCTGCCTACAGGCACTGCAGTTGCCTTAAAGCTGGTATCCATAATGCTTTTTAATCAATAGCCTATCATATATTTAAACACCAGCAGATATTGCCTGCCATTGAGAAATGTTGATTTGCACCTGTCCTGGTTCATGGTGCCAATAAAGTCGTCAAAGGAAAACTGGAACTGACAAGTTTCACACTATTTTCACACGTCAGAATCAAGAGCGAGCCCACTAATATCACACTTCCCTGGGTAGCATGTCTTACAATTTCTGCTGATTTTAAGTGAGGCTTTCACACAACCTTCCAGGATAAATTTGCAATCCTCTCACTGCTGCAGAGGGAAATAACCTGGGGAAAATTATACATTTTAGCTCTGGAACAAGCCACTTTGTTCATGTAACAGTGTAACTAGCAGGTGGATGGACGCGTGATAGAAAATCAGTAGCAGAGAGGATCATTAAAGCGTGGCTGGCATCCCTTCAGGTAGCTTGTCTCCTGCTGACAGAACATGGCAGATTGATGCGCCACCTAGATTAGCGTGTTTAACGTTGGAATTGATTCTGAATAGCAATCAACCTCTGTGACATTTGTCGTGGTAATTACAGTGAAAATAAGTAATCCTTCCTACAGAAACTAAGGCTCGGTGTGAAATAACGTACAGTCAGAGGGACGTGAGGCGAATCTCTAAGTAGTTTATATGATGAAAAGAACTTGGAGGAATTATTGTCAAAGTCATTTGGAACAGTTTTTAACTTTACTAACTGATTTTCTCTTTTGAGATAACATGAACAGCTATTACCTCTTAAAGCCTTAAAGGCAATTATAATACTGCATGATGTCTTTAAGAAACAAAAAGTCTCCAAGGTCAAAGAAAATCGTTCATTTCTACATCATTACTGCCATAGCCCTCAACATTCATCAGTATTTAACATACGACTGCACTGCATGGACAAGCAATTTCCTGCACAAACAGCTCCTCTTTGTCTGAACATAAAGAGAATATATTATCCCTCGGAGAGCTGTGGCCTTGACAGTAAGCAGAGTGTAAATTATATCCTGAACATACTCCACGGCTGTACTCACAGCACGATGCAAACACCTGCTGTTAGAGAGTTACCACAGCACATAAAACCTTTTATGCAAGACAAAATCACGCTGACACAAGAATGTGTGCCACCTAATTAAGAGACTGTATGAAAATGATTGGGGGCTGTTATTAATATTTTCTTTGGACCCTCCACTTGATTTAGAAAGCAAAACATCCACATCTATCCATTTCTCGAAACTGACATAATGAGCATACAATCTGCTTCGGATGGGGACAATCAACCTGGTCTCACAGGAAGGCGTATAAATAGCATGACAAAGACATTCCACATCTCACGACGACACATTTTAGGCTTTTCGCGTGTCATTTATACGCCACACAACAAACTACAGTAACGTCCACAGTTAGGTTTAGGCAACAAAACCACTTGGGTTTAGGAAAAAACGTCATGGTTGGGCTTAAAATAAGTACATAAACTAAGTAAAATACATACAGAAACAATGTAACACAAATACGGAAAACACGTCACAAACATCACAAAAAATGTGACAAATGTCACTAACATAACTTATAAAACAAAACACCGGTCTCCTGGTTAAAAGTTGTGTGTTTATTGGACCCATCCACCTCCCGCCCGCCATAAGCAGTCTTTCTCACTTTTTATTCTACGTCACGTGTACACACGGTGTACAAATGACACGACAAAAGCAAGAACGGCGTTATTAATGCATGCTAAATGCCTTGCACATTATGGTGTCATTCATACGCCTTTTCCTGGCAACAGGCTGGGACAATAATGGCCACACAAAAGGTATCTTTTTGATGTAACTATTTGATTTTTATTTTACTTTACAATAAATGTCACAAGGGATGAATAACATTATTAAACATATTAAAATGTAAAATGTAAGTTTTAACATAGCTAAAATAATTGAATACGCTCCCCCTTTTCTGTCCCTCCCTCCCTAATAATTTGTGCACAGTCCCTAACAACCGCGGAAAGTCTGATTCCAGGTACAAACTTGGATTAGAATTAAATGCAGGTAAGAAATGAATGCCTTGTTAGTAAATTGTTTTTGCTCTTTGTTTTCTTTCTTGCTATATCTGTAAACTTTTGCTGTTTTGCTTCCGTGCAAGAAGTTGGCTGTCACTTGGTTGAAATGTCAGACAGCCAGTAGCAGACTTTCAATAGCTCTAATCACAAGGATGAAAGAGCCCCCACCTGGAAACATCACTGAGTGAAGGGATGGGGGAAAAGAGTGGACGGTCAGAGGGGAATAAGGGTGAGGAGAGTCACAGACAATAAAGCTACCTCTGGTTTGAAAAAAGGTAGTTTCTATTTGTTGATTTTCATAAAAGAGACCTTGCTTGGAGACATCAAACGTCATGTGTGTATTTGTGTGAATGAGTACGGAAGACATGGATTTGCAGCCACAACCGACCATTCTGCTGGCAAGAAACACACAATCCCATGATGCCGACATCAAAGAAGCATTCAAACCTCCTCCTCTGGGGTCTTATTCCTCACAGACGTGCAGGAGACGTCATCCCGCATCAGCAAACCGAATCCTGATGAGGCTAGAAGACTTCAAACACGGCTCTGACTCCCACAAAGACGAGGGGTAATGTATTAAAGATGAGATGAGCCGAGCGTCTTATACCTGCCTCTTCCACTTGGTACTTCCAGACACATTCAAGAATCCACAGTCACAATTTGACCCAGCTCTGTGTTTCATTGATAAGATTCCACCAGTAGGATTAACCCCCTCGGCGCCCTCAGTCACCTCTGCTCCCCAGCATTACGTAACTGGTAGCAGGTAGACAAACATTGTCAACCGACGTCAGACAGAGACACAAACTACTGCTGAATTGATTTAGGTTACCTCTCTGCTCATTATGTGCTGTTGAACTTTACCAATAAATCATGGGTTGTATTTCCCTCCCGATCAACTCACATAAACAGCAGGATTCACAAAGATGCTCTGCGACTCCTAAGTTCCCTTTTGGGGAGAATTAAGTGGTTTAAGTTGCACGTTTCTTTAACCATTATTTAAGGAAATAATCCATGACACTTTTATAATAGGTATGGCTGACAAAGTTAACGCGTTAATAACGCATTAACGCAATCAATCTTTCGGAGGTTGTAGCTAGAGTGAAGACCTGGTAACATAAGAAACTAGAAAACCTAATGAATCCATTGGTACCAACCATGTCATACTAGCTTGTCGGGAAGGAGGTTAAATAATGCTTCAAAAATGTGTAAAATTCTGGCAAGGAAAGACTGGCAGGGCCATTTTCAAAGGGGGCCCTTGACCTCTGATCTCAAGATATTTGAATGAAAATGGGTTCTATGGGTACCCACGAGTCTCCCCTTTACAGACATGCTCACTTTATGATAATCACATGCAGTTTGGGATAAGTCATAGTCAAGTCAGCACACTGACACACTGACAGCTGTTGTTGCCTGTTGGGCTTGAGTTTGCCATGTTATGATTTGAGCAATTTTGTTGTGCTAGATGCAGTACCTGTGAGGGTTTCTGGATAACATTTGTCATTGTTTTGTGTTGTTAATTAATTTCCAATAATAAATATGTACATACCATTTGTATAAAGCAGCATATTTGCCCAGTCCCATGTTGATAAGAGTATTAAGTACTTGAAAAATCTCCCTTTAAGGTACATTTTAAACAGATAAAAAATGTGAGATTAATTTGAAATTAATTGTGATTATTCATGGACAATCATGCGATTAATCACGATTAAATACTTTAATTGATTTTTCAGCCTCTATAATAAGAAATGTCACTTTTGTCACTGTTTGGTATAATACAATAATGATTCAACCCAAATCCAGTTGATTGAAGCTTTTACATTGGCTGTTCAAAACACCTGGTGCAGTTTAATAAACAAGATTGGGTTCCCAGGGTGTGATCAGTCCCAGTATTAGAGGTAAATATTTTGATCTGTGAGAGGCTACTAGCTGCCCCCGCTGCATAACAATCTACAAAGCTTTACATAATGTGTTTATTAGAAGTGCTTTTGCTGATAACATAGGCTGCTAATATGATCAATACTTCAGTTCATCAACAATATAGCAACAACAGGAAGCTCTTGCACAAATTTTACAAATTCGGGCATACCATGAGGTTAAGTAGCACGATGGATTAAAAAACGAGACAGCGTCTGCAAGAGTCTGCAGAGCTGTGAGGCTGTATGCAGTCACAAAGAGCTGAATGCTAACATCAGCATGTTAACATGCTCTCAACGCGAACACGCTGGTGTTTAGCAGGTACAATTACCTGTCTGGAAATCTGCAGCGTGTCCTTACATGATTCAGACAACTTTATTCCCAAGAATCCCAATTTATTTGCAGCTTTACCCAGTCCCTATCCACAGCATCATTAAAACCAACTGTATTACTATAGGCATCTGGGTCACTCCAATG
Organism: Adelosebastes latens; assembly: GCA_916700685.1. Lineage (NCBI taxonomy): Eukaryota > Metazoa > Chordata > Actinopteri > Perciformes > Sebastidae > Adelosebastes > Adelosebastes latens. The sequence continues at coordinate 79,522 of CAKAKR010065044.1, read as the reverse complement.
TCACATTAAGAGAAGTCTCACTTGAAAGAGCTCCAATCAGCTTCATGTCGCTCCCTCACGTCTCTCTGGCTCATAAAGCTGAATAATTCCCCGGCTGTTGGGAGTTATGGAGTGGGAGTGGGAATATTATTTTCACAGGCCGATACCCGCAGAGAGACAAATAGATCAGTTAGAGGAAACACAAGATTCCTACCCGCAATATAAATATTCATAAAGACTGATTTCAGCAATCTGACCGGTATCTCTCTTGTGAAACAATCCAAGTGACGGCAAATACAACACACACACACTTATGGCTCAAGGTGTTCATGTTTCCCAGTGAGAAATAACAAGTAAAGCAGCTTTTAGGCCTTCAGTAGCATGGTATAGACTACAGACTCAATCTTCCTGCAGGATATGATAAAAAAAAAATCACTCACGCTGCAGAGTTGGTGTGACTGGCATCAAACCCAACAAGATGTACTCATTCACCAACACAGCAGCACCTAATTAAATTGTCTCTTTGAAGTTTACGATTACGAGGGAGCCGTGCAGGAAATACTAGAATGATTCTTTTTAATCTCATATCAGCAATAACCGAGGAAGTCTTAATATTTTGCTCTATTTTTCAACGTTTTGTTTTGAATCGCTGCATCCGACCAAGAAATACTTCCAACACGAAACTCTCTGTAAAACCACAAGTTTTTGTTTATGCGTTTTCGGTTTGTGTGTTATTCCTTAATTATTCCTTTATAAAGAACACAGAGTGTTCTTTTAAGAATGAAACTAAAACCACACCAGGGTTGCTAAGCAAAGAAAACAATAAATGATGATGTGCATTGACAGCATCTCTTTACCAACAGTACGTGTGGTTATCTGATCGGCTGTCTAATTGTGCGCCCACCTGGGTCACATGGCAGGTAAGGGATATCACAGCGTTTGGGCTCCACTGCTGGAAGTAACTCATCCCACTCAACTCTGGTGTGTAGTTTGTCAGACAGTCTTGCATTTCCTTTATATTTGCTTCTCGGATGGTTGAATTTGAATGAGTGGAAAATGAGAGTATAGTGCTACATTGTCATTGAACCAGAGTCATTGTAGAAATGCTGTATTTTCTTACATTCAAATAATCTTGGTCAATATGCAATGTGAATGAACGCATATGCACCAGGGTTATTATGGTAAACTAAAACTGAAACTAAAACTAAAACTAAACTGAAACAATATTGCTTGGTTAAAAAACAAATAAAAATTAACATAAATTCATTTCAGTTTTAGTTTTTTAACTACAATATATCACTGTTGAAAAAAAAGAGACAGAATGAATTTATGTCAATTCTCGTGACATTGAACCACCACATTGAATGGACTTGACGTTCCAGGTGGTGGCACTATGCCGCAATTGCTTCTCATCGGACACTAAAGTAGCACGAAGATTAAACATTAAATATTTTTGGCCATTCCTACACAGTTCTCCAACCATGTATTATGTATAAAGCTACATACTTCTGAGACATTATACCTGATCCTTAACAAAAACAAACTTAACCTATTGTAAAACTAAAACTAAATATATAAAAACTAAAACTAAACCTTTGAAAAACTGAAATTAAACTAAACTAGCAAACACACTCTGAAAACTCACTAAAACTAAACTAAAATGAAATTGAAAAGTAAAAAATAAAATTAAATAAAAACTAATTGAAAATGTTAAACTATTATAACGTTGATATGCACTCAGCTTGATGTTGACAAAAGAGTCATTTGACCGTTCCTTCACGATTATTTTAAGTTGATCAGTGCATAACTTGAAAAATCTCCAATAAGTGACTTTTAATAACTACAGTAACAACTTTCTATTGAGACAAACAACCCTCCATCTGACCTCGGTCCACATTACACCCGAACAGGACATAGATGCAGGTCTGCTTTCACTATGAGGAGATAAGCTGGACAGTGACGGTGACTGAGAGGATCAGATGGCCTCTAAACTGTCACCATGCTCTGACTATGTTACCTGGTTTCACCCCCCCACATGTACGTCTATGAGTTCAGGCCCTGCGGGGGTCTGCTGAGTGTCTGAAGAGCTCTTTTCATCGTCTATCATCAGCTTCTCCACAGGGCATCAGCGACATATCGAATGGCAGACTGGTGTCCATTCTGGCTGTTGGATGGAACTTTACTGGATTGACCAACGGCGAGCTGCTGCCTCAGTGTATCTCTGTTGTCTAATTCATCTCTGTTGTATACGGGACATTTTGCTGTGTTTCTCTTTCTGCATTAAAGGTAAGAAAATCACTCTATGTTCAAAGCTTAATGTCTTTCACCAATCACCAATCAGTCCACACCGTCCTGCTCCAGTCGCTGTGTGACATTTACCTTTAGAGCTGCAGTGCGTCACTTCCACTTCTACCATGACGTCCACTAGTCGTCTGCTTCCTTCTCACCCCTGGAGTCCTGCCTGGAAATAAAATACAGTCACTATATTGTCTGACACTCACGTCTATACTCTAATCCTCTGCTGTTTCTCATCTCTTCTGCTATGGCCTTTTATTCTACAATGCTGCGCTGACAATATGGTATGAAGGTGAGAATGACTATAAAATATGCAGTAAAATACCATGTGCTTATGCCTGCCAGCAAACACTGAGGTTTCTTATTACACCTTCCCCTACAGCAAGACATTATAATTAGGGCTGTCAATCGATTAAAATAGTTAATCGTGATTAATCACAAATTAATCACACATTTTTATCTGTTCAAAATGCACCTTAAAGGGAGATTTGTCAACTATTTAATATTCTTATCAACATGGGAGTGGGCAAATATGCTGTTTTATGCAAATGTATGTTTATGTTTATTACTGGAAATCAAAAAACAACACAAAACAATGACAAATATTGTCCAGAAACCCTCACAGGTACTGCATTTAGCATAAAAAATATGCTCAAATCATAACGTGGCAAACTCAAGCCCGACAGGCAACAACAGCTGTTAAAGAACGGTACATATGTCTTCCCTATCAAGACAAATCCCTATCCCTATTCAAGGAATACATTATGTTTGTAACAAAAGAACATTCATACGTACTGTCAGAGCAATGAATGACAATTTTATGTGAGAAAATTAGAACAAAGTACGGGACACCTGAAGAAGATTAAAACTGTGTAAACCAGGGAGAACAGATGTGTGTGTTCAGCCTAATCTGGGTTGTCACACAGCCAGCAGCAGAGCAGAGCAGAGGACAAAGCTGGAGTGGGAGGTAAAACAAAGACGGAGGCTGTTGAGGAAGAGACAACAGCAGGAGGGAGGTAGACAATGTGGAAGCAAAGTTTGACAAAGCTCTTTGATGATATGATAGAAACAATCATTTATCCGCATAGCAGAACAAAAAGTCCAGACATTAGTGTTTTAAAAAGTTTCATTCGGTCACAAGAGCTGCCAACACATGGTCATGTTTATGCACCACAACGATTCATTTATCAAGCTAACCTGGCTAACCATTCAGCTATAGCTACTGGATCTACAATGACGTGGGTGTTGAGTTCTTTTTTTATTTTGGACCTTCAGGTGCCTTATGGAGATAAACTTATCTTTCTTTCTTTCTCTCTCAGTGACCTCAGCCTCTCTCTCTGTTTCACCTGTTGCTGCTTTTAAAGGGGTTGAGAGGAGCTCATGTTATTGGTCGTTACTGAAGCTCGCCTCCACTTGCTGATTTTGTAGTCCTCCTTCTAACAATGTAATCAGTAGGGATGTCACGAGAACCGAAACTTTGGTACCATGTTGATGCCAAAATTCTGAAAATGTGACGGTACTCGTTTTTCTACAGTACCATAGGTGCCGGGGTTCAGGGCTCCAGAATAACGCTGTCCCGTCGTCCCCAGGACGATAGAAAATGTCCCTGATAATGCTACATTTTTAACAACAAATCCATGTTTAAATCGTCAGGAGGAGAGTAATGTTATAGCTCTTGGCAGCCGGTGGGCAGCACAGTCCTGCTTGGCTAAATAACGGAGCTATAAAAGCAAACGTAAACGAAGGTTGCATTGAGTTACATAATGATGTGTTCAAGCTCATTCAGTATATGGCGAAGGTAAATTCTAACATGTAATCTTGTAAAGCGCATCATCAAGGATTAATAATAAATTCACAAAACCAGTATGCAAACGGTAATAAAGGAGTGTATGTTGAAGTACATGGGATTTATTGTTTTGTTTTAGTTTTTTTTACCGTGGTATTAGTATCGAGAAAAGTTCACGGGTATTGGTATCGACTACTACATTTCTGGTATCGTGACATCCTTAGTAACCAGCGCCAATACCTGTGGTCACCAAAGTTGCAAAAATTTGCTGGTCGTTCATTTGTGTTTGCTGCCTTGACATTTTGCCCCATATTTCAGGAAAATTTTGCCCACTGTGGGTAGATTTTTTTTAACTTTGGCACAGCACCATGCTAGCCACCAGGGAAGTGAATCTTTGTCTTTCTCAAAATGCCAAACCCTATTCCTTAAACCTTTTGATTGCTTCATTTTCTATTTCAATAAATTTATATCTGCATCATCTTTTGCCCGATTCAATAGGTCCTACCTAGAGAGTTTTACAAGAATCTGGTTCCTTCCTCAGTTCCAGTATATTATGAGTGTATATACTGCTGATATTGTTAGAGGCTAAAGCTCCCCAGGCCTGACCTCCCCATGTTATTGGAGTAGAGCAACATTAAACCAGCAACTGAAGGCTTTTACCAAAGCAATTATAAGCTAATGGAGCGATAACTCGATGCAGTAGCTTATTATAACATACTTTCTGTAATGTATACTCTGAATTCATGTTGATTTATATGTTGCTGTGTCTGTAAATGGAGAGTAAAGTTTTGTAAATTGCCTTCAGCAGGGTGCTTTAGACGCAAATTACCACATCTAACATAATGACTGTGTTGTGATTGCCTGACCTGCAGGACAGGCAGCATTTCAGATTGGCATTAATTATGCAAATCAATTGTGAAAGTGCAATAAATTGATTCTAAATAGCCACAATTTCTCAGGGGAGCCTCCTCCAGACTCACAGTATACACTTTACATTTTTGGCCTCTGCTAAAACCACCCACCCACCACCTACTCTTTAAGAGATGCTTATTATAATAATGTGCACGTGTGTGTGTTGGGGACATCAAACCAATTAATGTGATGAGGACGACCACCAGTTGTTTATGAATCAGCGTTTCTCACCAGTAAAGGACATTGAAGATGACACTGTGGGCTGCTTGCGGTGCATGTTTCAGAGTGAGGTGAGAGGACATCGTCTGCAAAGCTGGTAGTTATATAATGATGTCCGCTGCAGGAAAGTTACCCGGAGACAAATACAAACACTGGCTGATTGAGTTGAGCAGAAAATAGACAGCTGACACCGACAGGTCCCACTGGGTGAGTGTGTGGTGAATGCTTTTAATGTCTACAGGCACCTAAAAGCCATATAGCAAAGATACAACTGACTCTCACAGTTTCGGCATGCACCGGTGAGTCAGACTTCGTCTACATTTATGCAGGAGGAGATTCTGTGTTGACTTCAAACCTTTTGGGATATTGCACTGTACAGGTTCACTGCTCAAAAGAGAGATCAACAAAAGACCACAGCAAAAGCAAGTGCTGCTGCAGACATTACAGCTTCAAACTGTCTGTGAAGAGAGATGTAGGTCAGGAGTCTGAAAAATGTGTGTGTGTGTGGGGAAAAAAAAATAAACAAGTAAAATCTATTCCATTACTTTGAAGCACAAATGTATCTCAAGGCCAGTGAGAACACATAACACGAAGCAAGGGAAATAAAGCTACTGTCAACTACATAAACATTTGTGAACAAAACAACAACATCTCACATGCAGTAACATATAGGGGAAAAGGAGCACTTTTACATTATTAATTATGATTCTTTTAATTATTTACCATGCTTATATATGAAGTGTTTTATTCTAAATTTGGATAAAAAGTAGTTACAGTTAATTGTGCCAAATTTGATGGAAGCTTTTTTATTTTATATAGGTGGTAGGTGGCAGGTGTGACAATTTATTTACAATTTACAGATGAACTACTGATTATTACTTCATTGATTTTTGCCACTTGGGGGCAACAGAACAAACAAATACAACATCAGCTCTGTTTTGGTCTCCACAAACTCCTGAGGGAAATATCTACGTCTTTAACTGCAAAATATTCCACTACTAGTGCAGTGACCGCTCAAAACATGCCTGTTCGGAACAGTTTGCATGGCCTCCGGTGTTTCTCGAGAACCGCTCGTAAACAACTTCACACTGTGCTTCCTTGGGTCCTGAGCAATACACCTGCCGAGATGTAGTTGTCATATGCGTCATTTGGGTACAAAAGCTCACACGAACGTCGACGGAAAGCGAGATGTACCCAGCATGCTGTTTGGTGGTGTAACAGTTATTAGAGGTCATCTCTCAATACACTACACAATGTACATAACAGAAGGACAGACAGACAGAGAGAGTCTCCTTCCATTTTAGTAAGAGGTCACTGGCTAGTCACTAACCTCTTCTGTCTGGGGCTGTCGCAGTGAAGAACGATTGACTCAACAACGCGATACGTGGTGTTATTGCTTTATTTTTGCTTGTTTTGTTGCAAATTGCTTCATTTATCCCAGTTTTAGTGCTATATAAATAATCTTTATTGTTAGGGTAATATTAGGTATATTGTTGCAATTAATTAATTGACTAATTAAATACTTGCTCCCATTTCAAAGAATTCAGAATGGAAAAAACTTGAACATTGCTAGTTGTGGCGGTTGCTTGCCATCCCCTGCGACTGGCTTGTAGTCCAGTAGCGCGTTATTGCAATATTTTGTTTATTGCGACAGCCCTACGTTGGTCTGCCATTTAGTGCTGTCCAGGTAGGATACAATGAATTTATTATAGCTTTTTGCAGAAAGCTGCTACGATAGAAAACTATGTTGATGAGAGTGGAGTATTTGGGCTGGAAAACCAAAACAACATGCTAAAAAAGGCTAAAACTGTGAACTGCAAAATCGGGTAACAATTCTCTGTGGGTTGATTACTACAAGCTACCAATTTCATATAAATATAATGTAAATGTAAATATTAAAATATTGATTAGTGCAGCTTTAAATATGTTGCATTTTGAAAATTACCTCTGCATCCCTCTGGCAGCACTTGACATGGGTGTAATACCAGACACCAGCCCGACTACAAAACCTTTTGGATCCGAGCCTCCACTGGAGGGGAGAAACCTCCAGGGGAGGAAACAGATCTGAAGCATCCAAGAATACCTCCACTGCTCCTCTGTGGCTCTGGGAATCGTAGACCTCAGTGTCAATGATAACCTTTCTATGTGTCTCTCACTGTGGCACGTTAATACATGTTCTGTTATATATTTGTAGCTCTGATGTAATGCTTATTCTACACACACATACACATCTATCTTATCCAATTACTGCCGTGGGAGCAAGATATGGTTTACTGTAATGAATTATTCATAACTCAATGAAGATGCATCACAAAGGTTAGCGTGTTAATCTGGAGTCTGCTCCTCTGAATCCCTATAAGAGATTATTTCTTGAATTCGGCTGACATCATTGCCCACTGTAATTAAGTTGCTTTCTTTGCGTGGGCAGAATTGGGCCACCAGACTCGCCGCGATTAGAGTTTAATTCTGGCTGCCCTCGTAGCTGCACATGGAGTTTGACTTGGGTCTCGTGAAGCATTAAAACAAAGTGATTGAACTAGTTTAGAGGGAAATTCCTGCTCATCACCATCGCATGTGCCAAAATGTATCACTATTCTACGATCACTATAGGACATTTTGAAATCAGAGATTGCTTTCTACTTTAGCAGATTTAGTTTACATCTCCATTTTATCTTACCCTGGGATAACCTTGAATGTGTCTTTTACATGTCAAAGACTAAAACGCTGCGGGACTCAAGCATTCACACCTTTTTATTCCTCAGACAGACATCGGAGCACCTTTGGCGAATTCTCAATGACACTTTGCAATGACAGCGAGGAGGAAGGAAGATATGTGACGACAAATGTCTCCATCGCTGAACGCCAAGTGTGATAATAATCTCAGTCACTATCCTGACTGAGAGAGATATGTTCTCTGACATTAACTACACAGCTCCGTTAAATTAAATTGTTTAAATCCAACATCGAGTCTGAACACGCACAAGCACTTTAGTTGCTACACAAGGGTGAAAACAGATGTGCAAAGCTAAAAGCACACTTTCTATCTCTGCCATCCCCTGTCCTCAACCTCCAAGTTCATGTTCTCCTCTCTGTTAATCCCTCGGTGGGAGCAGGGCATGATATGACACACAGCCATCTGAGAGAAACTGGTTTTGGGCTGCTATAGCGATGAATGTGGTCCAAATAAAAGTCAAAAGGCTCCTACAGTGCCACTTCAGGTGTAATAGCTCACTGTGGAGTCGGAAGGAAATTAGTCAGGATCTGTCAAAGACTTTAGGAAAAGCTCATCAGGGTTATCACTGCCAGCAAGTCTGGCCTGAGTCATTATTTGGGTCAAAGTCAGAGCCGCAGTTGGTAACAATGAAATGAGGACAAAGAAAAATAAACCTTTAAATATATTTTAAAATACTTAAACCCACTACTTTTTACTTTATTTTGTGAAATACGCTTATTCACTTTCTTACAGAGAGTTAGATGAGAGGATCAATACCATCTTTACGCTAAGTATGAAGCTAGAGCTAGCAGGCAATAAACTCAGGTTAGTATAAAGACCGTAAACAGGGAGAAACAGCTAGCCTTTTTCCAAAGAAAAAAAAAGTCACAATATTAACTTGATCACATTGAGTGGTTAAAAATGGTTAAATTTAGCACCAGATCTGTGTAACAAATGGTATCAACTGTAAAAATTGCAGCAACAACTTATGGGACATAATAGAGCATGGGAATGACCATCATATACTTCATCATAATGTTCTTAGCCCTTATACATTCTCACAATTTATTCATGTGTATTTCTAATTTATGACTGAAGTGTTTTTCCCTTCACTGTAGAGAGCTTTACAATTTTTTCAAGATCAGTTGTGTTATGAGCTTCTTCACAGTTTATCGTCTTCTGAGCAAATAGACAAACTGGCAAGGCTGCAGAAAACTAGCCTGCTGATGCCTTTGGCTGTCTCCGTCTCCTTGCCTCCCCTGTTTCCAGTCTTTATCGCTAAGCTAAGCTAACTGTTGACTGGCTGTAGCTTCCTATTTAGCATATAGACATGATAGTGATATAAATTTTCTCCTTTAACTCTCGGCAAGAAAGGCAGTATTTCTTTAAACCCCACTCTGCACTGATCTCTAAAATGCATGATTCACTTCAATGTTTTGTCTTCTTTCGGGTGCAGGACTTTTGCTTTTTCCATTTGAGATAATGATTGGTCTTTTAATTTCCAATAAACGACTATACCTTTCCAGGCGAGTGCATAAATTAAAAAGTCAACAAATTAACACCTCATGTTTCATATGCGGCTGTGCGGTCATGCATAAACATGGTCCTAATGATTGAATTGAAGCTGACGCGCCCTGAATTATCGCCTCTACTCTGGAGCTCCACACCAGATCGTTCACGAGAGACAAACGGCAATTTACACAGTGAACCACTGCAGAATGACGGGAGAGTTATCAGTAAAGACATAATGATATTGAATTATGTGTGTAGATGTGGGAGTGATGGTAGAACGTGCACGTGCTGACGTTTGTGACAGTGAAAAGCCACTTAACAATTCATTATAGAGCCAATTCACAGTACAGAGAGATTAATGCTGCAGTAATTGCTTCTCAGGAGGGATGCACAGCAGTGGTTGCTTGCGTGCATGCAAGCAGATGTGCTTTGAGTGACGGCTCATATGCTCAGAGATTACCTTCACCCAATAGAAGATGTTATGTTCATTGCCTCTTATTAAATTGTGAGTGACAAACAAATAGGAGGAGAGAGAGAGATGGACTACGATTGGAAGCTTGACCTAGTTGCAGAAACTCTGACCAGAGATAAAAACTCAATAAGAGGCATCTGTCTTTACTTATGGAGATTATGTCAGCACCAAAGGCTACAGAAAGAGTGACGCCTCCAGAGAACATACAGTACCAGACCAGGATATGAAGGGTCAATAAAGCATGTTCAGTTTCTGACATTTACGACACATATTTGAACTCTTTTTTCCTGATGATATTTGAATTCCGTTGACCTTTTTTTTTAATTGGATTTTGCTATTTATTTTGAAGTGTTGCTGGCCTGAACAATACATCTACTCTATATATATCACTGGTGATGCAACTGCTTCCCAATACAGCAGCATTACTACCCTGCTGTTCTTCTGCAGCAGTATTCACATCGAGAGGTCAATGTTAATCATAAGAAAGCAATGTGACATGTGAGGACATGTTCCAGGAGAATGAATCATTGACCTCAGCGCTTACAGTCCCCTTTCACATTTCCCTCAGTGTAAAAAGAAGGAGAACAAATGTTATTACAGTGCCAGCATGAATGCTGGCAACTCTGATTACATCAAGATGAATATGCTTCATCTGTACATCAAATTAAATACCTTCAAACTATGAATGGACATCATTGGATGAGCACAATTACCTACAGCCTAATTAAAACATTCCTAGAGTCTGTGTCATGCACATCCCCAACGCACACACTCTCACGTCCCTGGTGTTATTCGAGAGAGATCTGCTATTTTGAATCAACCTGTAGGCACTGAGAAATTAGGTCAGACGCAAACAACGTCGCTGCAGGAGTCCAACATCTCAACTCAGTGACATTTTCTGTATGGACACAAGATGAGACGGCTGGTGTAAGGAGAGTACCTCAAAATGTCACTGGAGGTGCAGACCACAGACTGTATATAAGAAGTGGACGTAGTCACCGTGACGTCACCCATTGGTTTGTGGACGGCTATTTTGAAGCCTTGAGTTTGGCATTTCGGCCGACACCATCTTGGTTTTTTGCAACCAGAAGTGACACAAGACGGTGCAGCTAAGTACAACCGAACGCTGAATAAGACATTTTTAAAGGGACTGTTTGTAACTTCTTACACGTATAAATCATTGCGGGTCGGTGTCCCATGCGCGCTTGCGTGTGGCTACGCTGTTCAGACAAGACTCCAACACAAACTACACGGAAGCACCAAAACCGCAAAGTTATATCTAGTGAAGCCCGTCTTGCAAAACAGTGTTGGCCGCGGTTGGAGGACGCGGGGGAGACCGTAGCTTTGGTCTCCAGGACTGGAGTCTCTGCTGTACTCTACTCCTCTGCTCCTCTGCCTGCCTTCAGTCAGCTCGCTCCACTCTAACGTGCATGCGCGCTCACTACACACTGCAGGAGAGTTAGTTTAGCTCTCAGAATATCTAGTTAATTTAGAGTAGACGTTTGTGCAGAAATAACTGCTGCTGCTCCTCCAGACCAACAGAGGTTTCCCGTGTCTTGTGTAGTGATGGGGCTCCGTAGCGAGAAATGTTATCGTCTCCGACCGGGTGCCGGTGTCTCCCCTGTTCCCTCCGGCCGCGGTCGGGAGGCTGAAGCAGGAAAACAGTGATTCATGGAGAGACCTTCGTCTGGTCAGCTAATATTACTGCCAAGCAGGTAAAATATAGAGTGATATTGGGGTTTTAGCTGATGTGTGTCGCCTCACTGTGTTGAGCGATGCTCGTTCATGTCTACGTAGAGCGAGCACAAGCGCGAGCCCGACGCTGACTTTCGTTGACTTAACGGTCACAGCTGTCGCTGTTAACAAGCATTTCTGATTCTTACAAACAGTCCCTTTAAATATGGTGCCTGGGGGAACTTGTAATAGTGATACTCATTACCAAGAAAGGCTGGAAGGAGATATACGTTTCTACGTAAAAACCTGTGAAGCTAGCATTAGCAGAGTACGTTAGCATATCGTTAACTAGCGTTAGCACTGCTATGCTATGCTAGCTAACTTACTAACTGAACTTACTAACTGAATGCTGCTTTTAATTTTTAATGATTTGTAACAGTGAATAAAGACCTACCCGGCTTTACAGGAACGGTGTTGCTCTCCAGGTGAAGGTGGTTCACTTTTAAAGGCTTTAGACGGTGAAACTTTCACACCCTATTGACATGCTGGATGAGACACCTAGCAACGGCCCTAGCAACAGTAACCAAGGGGACGGGCTTAGCGATGGGAGTAGTGTGATGGCATGATAAGACTGAAGATAACATGCTGTATATCATACAATCATCTATTATTTTTGGAAAATGTCATATTCATAAGTAAAAATCTTCCTGTATTTTTTTTGGAAAATTATTTTTATTCCTTTTTTTCCAAACATAGCATAACAAACATAACAAAACATAACACCAGTGCCATAATCCAAAAAAAAATTATATCTTACATTTAACATTTAATATGTGCATACATAAATACACACATACACATCGCCTCCCACTCCCACACAGAGACAGGTCCAGCCTTCTTCCCACCCCTAGAGGTAAAGTTACAGAAAAAATAACATAAAAATATTTTTTTAAATGATTTAATTAGTTAGTTAGAATGAAAAGTAATAAGTACTACAGTAGTATAGTTCATGGTGGTAAGCTAAAAACCTTAAATTAATTAATTAATTAATTAAATAAATGTAGAGAGAAAAAAATGAATTAAAATAATATAGCACCATCTTACCCAATGTTAAAAACAAAAAAGCCATTAAGACTTTTAAATGATTAAATCAATATATTATGATGTATATAACATAAACTCTGGCATTATGAAATGCATGAGTAATTATTTTTTTGTATTGTTATGTATCTGTTTGTACCTTTGTTAATGAGCATGTGTTCAATAAAAAAAGCATTATAAAATAAAATGCTGGTGAAAAGATTCTGCATAGAAACAGTTTGCTGGTGTTCATAAAACAAAGTGTTCCTTGTGTGTATTTATACATGTGCTGATAATGATCGGAAAAATATTATTCAGCTTCTAAAATATCCTTAATAAACCTCAAACGAATATAAAATAAAATAAACACAAGATCACAGCACTTCAGCTTTTAGTGGAAGTTTGTGGGCTGCTCTTTGGGATAAAGTGGAAGGAAACAAAAGCACTCTAAATTCATAAATTCTAAATTCATATCGCACCCAAACTGTCCTTGCACTATAATAATAAGAAATCAAACACTTATGATACACAGTCATAAATGCATTTAATCATTTTGTAAAAGAGGTAAAATATGGTGTGGAGGTATAAATAAATATTTATAATAATATTGTTTTTATTATTGAATTGAAGGCTACATTAATTTCCCCAAAGTTAGTCACAATAAAACAGAAGATTATTTGGAGACTTTGGTTTTCAAAATAAAAGTTTGCAATAATAAAGTGTATACAGCATGAAATACAAGTGAAATAGGCTACTGCATCATCTGGAAATGTGTTATTTTTATTATGGCACTCTATAAATGTTATTCTTAAATGTATTTGTTTGTATGTGTATAAGTTCATCACCAAAACGTGCGCCAAAACATGTTGGTGAAATAATATTTTACTTTGAAAGTGTTAGCCGGATATGTACCGTTTATAAACTGTCCTGTATGACAGTGGTACATTGACCCAGTTTCAGTAAACATCAGTCTTGGGTTGGTTTGAATTAGAGGCGCGTGGATGAGACGCGTGGATGAGACGCGTGGACAGAGTCTCGTGTCCAGGACGCGCATCGTTGCGCAGCACAATGATGCTGGACATGGACAAGTTTCTATCCACGCAATGAATCCTGCAAACGAAACCAGAGCGGACAGAACTACAACAGAACATTACATCTTTGCAGTTGGCACCTACAAACTTCTGGCTTTCACCATCGGAACCATCGGAGTATTCGGCTTCTGCAACAACGTGGTTGTCATCATCCTCTACTGCAGATTCAAGAGACTCAGGACGCCCACCAATCTGCTACTGGTCAACATAAGTTTGAGTGATCTGCTGGTTTCTGTCGTGGGAATAAACTTTACGTTTGCTTCGTGCGTCAAAGGTGGGTGGATTTGGAGCCAGGCGACATGCGTCTGGGACGGATTCAGCAACAGCTTATTCGGTGAGAGAAATAAAAAATACATATATATATGTCACATTTATCAATAATGTCATATAAACTTTTTACTGAAACAGTTCAAGATGAATCTGTTGAACTGGTATTTCCCTTATTTATTTGTTTCTCACTATAGGCAAAAATATTATTCTGTCATAATTGAGATTATGAGCAGTCTAATGTCATGTAATTACAAAAATACATATATCTCTCACATTTATCAATAATGTCACATCAACTTTTTATTAAACTGTTATTCTGTCTAATGTCATGTTATTAGTTGGGATGCAGAGATGAGCTCATCCATAATTACCATATTACGCATGATGGAAGCATATTCAAAATAGAAATAATTTCTATAAAATACATGTTAATAAAGGTAAAAGCTGAATATAATTTTGAATTTTTTTCTGCTTGTGCACACTTAATTTGTCGATGGTTAAAATACAGTTTGGGTCTTTCCCCATGATGAGATGCAGTAACATCTAACGACCTTGAATCCATTCCAATTAAATACTATTTTCTCTGTTTGTTTTTGTATGTAAAGTGAGCATATAGTGCAGGTCATTTCTTTCTTTCTTTATGCATGTTTTTTGTCACCTACAGCTTCCATTCTGCTGTAACGTGATTGTCTATTTGTTACCAGCACAACAGTGTTCAGCAGTGAAGTGTGAATGAACACTCAGGGTCATTCAGGTCCCACCCCTGTAGGATGTGTAATAATGAGCTCATTATAGAGCGAAACCCTCAAGCTTTTTGCTCCTTTATCAGCAAACTAAGCACAGAGATGCAGTGGACGGTTGCCCTCTTCTTCTTCTTCTTCTTCGTCTTCTTTGTCCTTTGGCCAGTTTCTGTCATGTGGCACCACACACACTACACCACTGACTTTGTTGATCTGGTTGGCGTTGCAAATATGTCAGACAGTTGAGATTTTCTAAATCAAAAGTGTGCAAAGTAGGTGTTTACATCCAGATTTATATCAAAATCCAAATGTAAAGCACATTAAACAGCAGCAGTTGACTAAAGTGCTGTAGCCTATAGGGCTGTCCCGAATACCATTTTTTTGGGCTTCGAAGCTTCGGTGAGAAATATTCGAAGGTATTTGAAGCTTTGCAGTGCGGCATGCCAGGCTGACATGTTCTTCTGTCTGTCTGTGTCCATCACCCACGTTTCAGCACCCGGGACAGTGCCGAACACAGTACTGAACACACACACACCACTACACACTACAAACAGCGATATCCGTCTGGGAATAACTAATAATATTTAATATTGAATATGAATAATGAATAATGTTGTGGGATATTCCTTATTTCATGGGCTATTTGGGGATTTATACATTATTATCACATACTTTCGCAACATCATTCGCATAGTGATTTGGAGGTCGATTACCATAGCAACGATCGAAGCTTCGAAGCTTTCGGGTCAGCCCTAGTGCTGTACAATCAAAATATAGCAAAAACCATACAGTGAAAACACTAAAGACATGTTTAAAGACAGAGGACAATAATATAGAAAGACAACTATCACAGTGAGTTAAAAGCAAGAGAATAAAATTGCTTCGAATGCTCCGAAGCTTCGAAACTTCGACCGTTGCCATGGTAATCGACCTCCAAATCAGTATGCGAATGCTTTGTTTTTTGTTTGTTTTTATATATATATATATATATATAAGTTTGTTATAATAATGTATAAATCCCCGAAAAAAACATGAAATAAGGAATAATCCCACAATTCCTCTTCAATATTAATTATTATTAGTTATTCTCCGACAGATATCGCTGTTTGTTGTGTGTAGAGGTGCGTGTGTTTACAGTAGTGCGGCAGCGGCACTGTCTCGGGCACTGAATAGGGATGCACCGATACCAGATAGCTGGATCGGATATCGGTGACAATGGGGCCGAGCTATTAAATTCAGTTTTATGTTTATACTATACTGTATACATGATATACTGGGATTTTAATTCCTGTTTACGTTTTGACCAATTTGTTGCTGCATTAAAAAGGTTTACACCTAAATTATAATTTTTGTTAATTTTGAAGATTTTTTACCAAATTGCTGGTGTATGATTTATTGTTTTAATAATGAATAACAATTCAATAAATTTATATCTCTGTTTTTATTTGTTACATTTTGTTTTACAAAGTTAGGAAAGTAATGTTTAAGTCATGTTGCCTTACACATAAATAAATGATCCCAATCGCTTCCACACAGTGAGGCATACAGCTTATTAATTAAACACTGGTATCGGATCGGTACTCGGTATCAGCCGATACCCAAAGCCCAGGTATCGCTATCGGTATCGGGACTGAAAAAGTTGAATCGGTGCATCCCTTCTTTGAAGCCCAAAAAATGGTATTAGGGACAGCCCTAAAGGGGGGATTTAAAAACAAGCAATGTAGGTGCCAGCCTAACATGCAGAGGCAACTTGTTCCAGTATAGTTATATATTGATGCCTTTATTCAGGATACATGAGTGTCTTCTTTCATCATCGAAATGTCCTTGGACTGTTTTCTTCGTATTTGTGTACATACATGTGCACAAACCAAAATCAATATGGTCTGTGCTCTCACAATATTCTACAGATGTTGGTCCCAAAGGTTAGAACGGAAGTAGGCAAAAAAGCTTTTAAGTACGCTTCTCCTTCTTCCTGCAATAATGTACAGAAGGAGCTGATGTTGAAGCTGATTACTACGGGGTAATTTAAGTCAATTTTAAAGGATCGAGAAAGTGGCACACATGTAGGTCGATGTGATTGTTCTTGAATTTCTCACTGAATCGTTTTGAGATTGATCTTTTTGTGCATTATAGATGTTTCTGTGTTGCATACAATCTGCATGTCATGCTTGTTCATGCTTGGTGTGTGACTGTTGTGTTTGTCTGCTTGTGTTGTTTGTTTTTATTGTTGTAACAATGTTCGTGCTGCCCTCTTGGTCAGGTCACTCTTGGAGTTTTTACCTGGTTAAATAAAGGATATATATAATTTATATAACTGGCATTGAGCTCTGTGTGACATCTTTACATGTGAGAACCTCAAGGTCATACAGCGAGCAGTGGCATGAATGTGGAAAACCTTGCACTCAGCAACTGCACACGTGATAAAATGAGTACAATATATTTCTCCCTGCTGACACGGGTTGTAATATAAAAATCGAAGTGTACAAAAATACACCCCGTATCTGTGTCCTCTACACAAACATGCCGTCATCTTTCCTCCTTATCATATGCATTACTCAGAGGAGGCTGCTGTCACACACATACGGGCCACACAGGGGCTGCAGCGATAAACCCTGACAGCTCCGTCAACGCACGTCCATCCCGCTGTCTGAAACCAGAGCTGGGTCGTTGTGGCTCAAGCTGAGTGCATAACCTGAAACAAGTCATAGTGTAATTAATTTGTGTGTCTATTCATTGACACTTTTCCTGTGTTGCTCCCATTAAACAAGAGATGAATGAATTACAGACTGAGACAAAAAAAAGATGCATTGGAGTGTGTCACTGGATAGATATATATAGGTTATGTGTGTGTGACTAAAAAGTTGCATAATCATGTTTAGGTGCTTTCTCTTGGCTTGCAGATTTGGGAACAAACTGATGCACAAGAGAAGGATGATTTTAATATAAGATGCATCAAAAAGCTTCACTTTGTGTGGAAAAAGCTGGCTGTGCAATGCAGGTCTTAGAGGTGCGTGTGTGTGTGTATGTGTGGGAGGTAAGAGTCTCTTTCTGTGAGTTTTCAAGGACTCATAACAAAATGTTTGAATGTAATGTTCAGCACAAGATGTTCAGATTTCTGTTTATACCTAGAATGATGAAACTCATTCAGTCCAAAGAGACGCTGAGTAGCCACTGACCCAAATCCTCCAGCGAGTGCTCTGCGTGACTCAGCGTGGCTGTCTCTCTCTCTCTGTCTCTCTCTCTGCTGCCAGGCATCGTCTCCATCATGACTCTAGCAGCCCTGGCCTACGAGCGCTACATCCGAGTGGTGCACGCCCAGGTGGTGGACTTCCCCTGGGCGTGGCGGGCCATCGGCCACATTTGGCTGTACTCGCTGGCCTGGACGGGCGCTCCTCTGCTGGGGTGGAACCGCTACACGCTGGAGATCCACAAGCTGGGCTGCTCCCTGGACTGGGCGTCTAAGGACCCCAATGATGCCTCCTTCATCCTCCTCTTCCTCCTGGCCTGCTTCTTTGTGCCTGTGGGCATCATGATCTACTGCTATGGGAACATCCTCTACACAGTACAAATGGTAAGACACGCTGTTCAGTTGTTGTTAGCATAATTAATAAATCATGAGTGAGTTAGACTAATAAACAACTTCCACTCTTCACCAACTGCTTTCAGCACTAAACACTTCAGCCGACACTTTAACTGCCATCGTCTTTCAGTTTGTACACATGAACTACCGCTAATTTGTTTCAGGACGTGCCACTTCAACTGACTTCCAGATCAATTTATCAGCTACACTGCGACTGACATTGCAACTCTTTTCAGCGCTTTCACTTCAACCTAACTCAGCTTACACTTTAATTGACACTTCAACTTGACTCAACAATCAAATTGAAAATGTAGCTTCTTCCAGCATTTCCATTTTAACTGCCATTTCAACTAAAGTACTACTACTACTACTACATTTTCTTCAATCAATCAAGCATTTATTAATGACCACACGACCAAGGTTGGTGGAATTTGCTTTCAGTACAGCATGGTTGGTACAGCTCAAGCTACAGTCAGTAATGTCACAACATAGACATTAACATTGCATTAGACACATAACTAACAACAACAACAAACAGGGCCGGCTTATGGCATAAGCCACATAGGCGGTCGCCTAGAGTGCCACCTTCTGAGGGGTGCTGGTTGCCCTCTAAAAAAAGAATCATGGATTAGGATGTTTTGTCTGGCAGGGACCTATAGCGCCTCCTAGAGGGCATCAGCTGGAAGAGGTGGTGGGAGTGCGAGGGGTCAGAGGTCATTTTTTTGCTCTTATGGTTGTGCGTTTGTAGTGATTCAACTGATGGGAGGGGGGAGCCAATAATCTTGGATGACTTATTCACTATGCACTGCAGTTTTTTGCTGTCCGTGCTGCCGTACCAAACTGTTATGGATGCTCTCAATGATGGCTGTGTAAAACTGAAGGAGGAGGCTTTGTTTTACTTTGAATTTAAAAAAAAAAGTCTTTGCTGGGCTTTTTCGGTAATGTGATCTGTATTGATATTCCATTTGAGTGATGCTGAAGTGTGTGCCAAGAAATTTGAGTCAGTGATGGTTATGGGTTCTCCTGAGATGTGTATGTTGGATTTGATGAGGGGGCTGAGAGTGAAATCCATAATGAGCTCTTGTGTGTTTTAGATGTGTCGAGCTGGAGGTTGTTACCAAGACACCCAGTGGTTGCTTGGGTTACCTACTCGCGGCATCGGTCTTCATTATTGTCGGTCATGAGCCCAATTAGGGTTGTGTCGTCTGCATATGGTGATTGAGCTGTGGTTGCATGTGAAGTGGTTTGTGTAGAGGGAGAAGAGCCACGGTGAGAGGACGCAACCCTGAGGAGGGCCTGTGCTCATCCAACAGTTTATTGACGAGATTGACCAGGTTTGTTGTATTGAAATTAATGACTAGGATGCGGGCGTAGGTGTTGGATGACTCCAAGTGTTGTAGTGTGTGGTTGAGGGCTTTTTTAACAGGATCCTCAACAGACCTATTAGCTCAGTAAGCCAACTGATAAGTAGCCATTAGAGGGGTGTTGATGGATTTCAGATAAGAGAGGATGTTCATAGATTTTAGGGACAAAATATTTTTATTGCACTTTTAGGTTTAGATAAACAGAGCACTGCTTTCTCTTCCATGTTGTGCATCAAAATAAGACTTAAGATTAGGTTCCTTTTCACCTGAATTCAGTGCATTTTGTTAAAAAGAGTAAGTAATATACAATATATAGCTCTTCTACTCTGGACTGCAATATTCAGGAAAGTTTTTCA
This sequence comes from Adelosebastes latens, assembly GCA_916700685.1. NCBI lineage: Eukaryota > Metazoa > Chordata > Actinopteri > Perciformes > Sebastidae > Adelosebastes > Adelosebastes latens. Next base: position 59,479 of record CAKAKR010065044.1, on the reverse strand, counting down.
CAGGCTGACGCTGTAGGGTGAGCGCGAAACGGCATGACAGCTCCCCAAAAGTGAAGCCAAAACATCTGGATCGCACCCTGGTGGCCGGCTGTTAGTTTAGGAGGTGCTTGATTTGATATGCAGCAGAGTTTTCTATGAGCGGAGCATTTTAAACGTCAATATTTCTGTCTATCATGTTCATTTAATTGTGGTGATCGCGACTCATGTTCAATTAATTGTGCAGCCCAAGGATGACGCGCTCAAACGCCTTCATGACCACTGAAGAAGTTAGGGCAGTTGGTCTGAAGTCGTTGAGGCGCGAGATCTTGGTTGACTTTGGCACAGGGATTATGGTTGATACTGCACATTGGCGGAGGGAGGTGTTGAAGATGTTAGTGAACATTGGAGCCAGTTCAGCTGAACTGTGGTTAAGGACTGATCCTGTCTGAGCCTGCTGCTTTCCTCTTGTTCGTTTTCCTGAATGTGGCCCTCACCAATGTTGAGAGAGAGAGAAACAAGCAACCAGGTCTATAGAAACAAAAAGCCCATAACAAGCGACCTTACCTACCTACCACAATATGAGAGAGAGGCCGCCACTTGATCACTTCATATATATGCATGAATATATTTTGGATTGGATGCATTTAATTAAATTTTTGCATCCATTTATAGCTTGTAACTTTACATTTATCTTGTTAACTAAACTTAAAGTTGAATATTTAATTTTTGCAAAGACCGTGAATCCAATGTCGGTAAGCCTCATTGAAGAGAATGGTGCTGCGTTTCTTTTATGTTTTTCAGTGCTAGCATGTTGAATCAGAACGACATGATGTGCTTGTATATCACACTAACAAAAATGGCAAATTGCCCCTTGAATCTTTCCCCACTTAAGGGCTAATCCAATCGTTAAGTCCACTCTCTTTTTCCCAGTCTTTGTTGTACTTTTTGCCGTATTTTGCCGACTTAGTACCTGGCATTGTTAGCTAAACTCCATCAACCCCGCAAAGATTTTTCTCACAACAACAACACTCTGAGTGGTGGCGGTTGCAGGGGTTGTGTACGGATCAGGACAAACTAGACTGGTATAGAGGAGAGAGACAGGAGCCCAAATAAGCAACTACACTTACGCAACTACGCCCCAAAAAAACCCTGCACAATATTTGTAAGCGACTTTTCATGAGAACAAGCCCAAAGTCGCTTATAATAAGCGGACTTGGCAACTCTGGCCCTCACCTCTTCCTCCTGAATGAAGAGTGGAGGAGGATGGGAGGGGAGTAATGTGGGACTGGAGACCATTTACATCTCCCATAAAAGTCATTGAGTTTGTCTGGAAGGTCAGCAGCAGGTTCTTTAGAAAACGTAGTCTTTTCTAATTACAGAGATGAAAGAAAGTATTATGCCAAATTCAAAGATCTTCGGGACATTATTACTTTCAGCCAAAGTCTGTACAGGTACAGATTTTACAGACTCCACTGGGTTTTAATTTTAATAAAAAGAAACTCCTTGACCTTCGCTGACCGAGTGCTGCCTTTCACTCCTCTTTCATTACGGGCTCCCTTTATCATAATACGCTTCAGGGCTCGTCCTGTATGGTGGAAATCATTGGAAAGCCTTAGAAGTGCAGCCTTTATGTGTCACTGATGTCATCAGTCGCAGAAGACCGACAGCCTAGTGACATATGACATGTGAGCAGGCTGTGAGGGTGATTTGGAGAAAATGTGTCTGATAGAAATTGGGGAGCCACAATATTCTCCAGTTTGTGCCCGTATCATCTTCATCTGTTCAGATTGCCACTAAATTGTTTGAACAGGATGGTATGTGAGCAGACATGTAAATGAGAAAAACAATATGCAAGTCTGACAACGTTGTAGGAAAGCACCATAAAGCTCCCTGAACACCTCAGAGGCCTGAGAGGACTCATCACACGTCATAGCGTTTTGAGAGATGCTCTGAAAATCTTCAAAGAGGAGTACTCTGAACCCTACAGAGTATTTTTGGCTTCGTATAAAGCAGCTTTGGCAAAGCCAGACAATCTCACTCTAGATGTCTGAAAAGCTGGAGAACAGCTGAACATTAACATGGAAGTAGATCATAAGAAATGAGGAACATAAATAAAAACAGACCTTGTGAATTCATGAATAGAAATAGAAGCTTGCAGTGATTCAGTCAGCTGTCTTGAGGGAGTTTAGAAAATGCTCATCACTTTATCTGTAATCTAGTATACTGTGTCAGACACAGAGTCTATTATTGAGGCATTACAACGTTACCAAGATTATGGAAATAATGCTGTATGGAGAACTCAATGAAGCAGTTGTGTGCTCTTAAATAGAAACATTCTCAATACAAAGTGTCTCTCTGTTTTGCTGAAGCTCCTTTTATTAATGATTTAAAGCAAAACAATGTGACTTTTGAAAGAAGAACTTACGCATTCTCCCTCTTACAAATTAAAAGTAATACACTATATACAGTATATAGTATCGCTGCTACAGCTTTACTTGATCTGATATGACCAGTAGCTTGGCGGCTAATGTTAGCAAACTGTGGGTAGATATTGCACTTCACTGCCTTTATGACTCTTCTCCACTTATGCTACTGCTACATTGCATTTTTACATTTAGCATTATCCCATAGTCGTTGCTTGTACCTGCAGTAGGTGCTGTTTAGCAAAGGTTACATAGTCTTTAAATGGATCACCATAGTAAACGACACATGCAAAGAGAGAAGATAGATTTTCTCTGGTCTCCAGTGTAGTTAGACAATGTGCAAATTACAAAGATAACAACTTATCTAACTTAGGGTGTCTCCTCCCCTACTACCACTTCTGTAGTTTGTTGCAATGCAAGTGCATAAATTTGCGATTTTGGCTGCAGTAAAAAACTGCAGTTCTTATACAAAGTTGCATAAATTGTGATAACAAGGTGATTTAAGTCCGTTGTTCCCAACCTGTGGGTCGGGAGGGGTCACAAGATATATCGGAAAGGTTGCAAGCTCATTAATAGGATAGGAAAGAAGATGGAAAACATTTATCCAAAATACCAATATAATGTTAATACTATACACTGTATATAAGAAGTGGACATAGTTACCGTGACGTCACCCATTGGTTTTTGGACTGCCGTTTTGAAGCAACGGCATTTTGGCATTTTGGCAGTCGCCATCTTGATTTTTTTGCAACCAGTAGTGACGCGAGAGGGTGGAGCTAAGTACAACCGAAATGCTGAACAACACATTTTTAGGTGACCAAAATGTTACAGTTAACTTCCATGAACTGAAAACACAAAAGTGAAAGGGTTAAAGTTGTAAGACGAAAACATGAACAACAGACCCTGGAGGTGGTTAAAACTGGAGAGTTTTACCTTTTCAAGACGCTAAAAAGTTTTAAAAAAGGAGCAATCTGAGAAGAATACATCATTATTTATGTGCATTGCTCAGCGCTCATAGACATGTGCGGCCTGTGACGAGAATTTACAAATAAGCATGAGTTGGCTATAAAGGGTCACAAGCCAAAAAGATTGGGAACTAGTGATTGAAGTCATTCCTGTCGAATTCCGTAAAATTACTTTGGGATAACATTAAAACCTCATGTAATACAGTCAGAGCAGCAGCATCTTGGCATTTTGATAAACTTTTCTTTATTCCTACTTGTTCCTCACCCTTATTCACCTGCATATACACTTTCAAATAGTCAGACCTGGGAACACAATCTTTGATCCAAACCAGCAACAATCCGGTCACAACACAGTCTAATTGTTAAACCAATAACCCCAAGTCATGATAGCATCTTACTCTCTCCTGTTTCTTGTAGCTGCGCTCCATCCAGGACCTCCAGACGGTTCAGATCATCAAGATCTTGCGGTACGAGAAGAAGGTGGCCGTCATGTTTTTCTTGATGATCTCCTGCTTCCTGATGTGTTGGACGCCCTACGCTGTCGTGTCCATGATGGAGGCCTTCGGCAGGAAGAGCATGGTCTCCCCCACGGTGGCCATCATCCCCTCGTTCTTTGCCAAGTCCAGCACAGCCTACAACCCCCTCATCTACGTGTTCATGAGCAGAAAGGTTGGTAGTCCTAAAGTTCTGTAACTAATAGCAGTAAAGAACTTTTTATCTATTCTGGGTCAACTTAAAGACCTGCTAATAATGGGACATCAGTAAACCTTCTTGCTGTGTGTCGCTGGTGAGGATGACACCAGTGAAAAGGTTAAACCATCATTGCGGAGCCCGTGTCTAAAATACATTACATGTGTTGCCGGAGCGTTCTGATCGGCCACTTCCTGAGTGTTCAGTCGATTTTTTTCCCCTCCAGTGACAGCTGAACTAGAATTTAATATGGACAGATCAATGGGATCTCAATTAGCGTGTTTGTTCTCCTCTTGTGCTGCTCCATTTTTGTCGTTTGAATAGAAAAAAACAGGAGCATTTTTATAGTTATAAAATTATTTGTAAGAGCATTTGTTGGAAGATTTTTACAGAAAATAGTGCCGAATTTGATTTCCCACAAGTCCTTTTTAGACATAGAATGCTGCAAAAACATGGGAAAAGATCTATTTCAAAAAGAGAATAATAACTGCATCATAGTATCATAGTTTTCCTCAAAGTGTTCGAGCCTTAATATGTACAGCTGTCCTATTCAGTTGGCGGCCTGTGGGCAGAATCCGGCCCTTAACGAACTCAATCCGGCCCTTTGCGCATTTATAAATGTGAAAAAAAGTATTAAAAAAATAATAATTTCTTCCAATAAGAGAGTTTATTCCCGTTCATAAATGTTACCACTCACGCTGATGACGCTGTTACAGTGAGTTAAAAGCAATATCGTTGTATATATCATTATCAGATCATCCTTCTGTTAGTACGCTAAACACTGTTTAAAGGTCCAGGTGTGTAGGATCTGGCGAAATCTAGCGATGAGGTGAGGAGATTGCAACCAACTGAAGCCTCTCCTGTGTGCCAAGCGTGTTGGAGAGCTACGGTGGCCGACGCAAAAACGCGAATGTCCCTCTCTAGAGCCAGTTGTTGTAAGAGTAGCATAGGTCATTTGGAGCGTAGAGTGTGTACATGGGAAGTGAGTGGTGAAGCAAGAGAGAGAGAACGGTGGCGACGGCAGCGAGTAACGTTGTCGACTCCGGCCCAAGCAGGAAAAGTTAACAGAGTTTGGTTTGTCCGTTCTGGGCTACTGTAGAAACATGGCGGTGCAACATGGCGGACTCTGTGAAGAGGACCCACTCCCTATGTAGATATAAATGGCTCATTAAAGGAAACACAAAGATTCTTATTATCAGGTGATTATACACTAAAGAAAACATAGTTATTGATATTATATTTCTGCCAATAGATCCTCTCATTGTTACACACTGGTCCTTTAAGCAGAGGGAATTTAGGAGAGTCCAACTTAAATGCAATATTGTTTTTGTTAAAACAACAACCTGCTAAGATTAAAAAGATGTATTGTTTTCACATTTGAATTCCTAGCTTTGCATATCAGACAGGATATGTAAATGTCCAGCACCATGGCACTACATTGTTTTTTCAAATCTGGCCCTTCTAAAAAAAAATAGGCCTGATGTACGGTATGCATGTATTGTGTGTGTAAGACTGAACTTACACTAGTCTTAGTTTCCATCCTTAAAGGCTGATATCTTGTGTGTTTGACAGACAAATCTTCTATCTCTTCCCTCTGCTTCTCCTCCGACTCATCAGTTCCGGCGCTGTTTGCTGCAGCTGCTCTGCTCGCGGCTCTCCTGGCTGCAGCGTAGCTTCAAAGAGCGCCCCCTGGCTCCGGTCCAGCGCCCCATCCGACCGATCGTCATGTCCGGAACGTCCTGCGGCAGAGGGGCCCGACCCAAGAAGAGGGTGACTTTCAGCTCCTCCTCCATCGTCTTCATCATCACCAGCAACAACGACTTCCACCACTTGGACGCGACCTCCAAGGCTCGAGATTCCACGGAGGTTAACGTCATTCAAGTGAGACCATTGTGATCCACAAAGGACTGGACTTACTCACCCGACCACTCAGTATGCCTTATAGGACCTAACATGCAAATCCAAGCCAAAATAACCCTGTCTGACCTCCCTGGACATTTCTGTGTCTGCACACTTGTTACAACTAATTGTAAATATCCAACTGTCAGCCCAAGATCTCAGCTAAACCTATTTCCTGACAGTGTTTTGTCTAAGCAGGTAGTATGAAAGTGATACATCGTCATCTACCATCAGCTGTGGTGACATAAGCACATCATGACGTAGTTAACAACTAGTTTCTCTTAGAAAAAGTATCACACTTATTTGTCAAATATGCCACACAGACAGTCCATGTGACAGAGTGTTTAGAGGCCAGTGGTGTTATGGACCTGAGTATGGATCAACATGTGATAGCAGATTGTTTTTAGTTGGTACCCAACTGCAAGTGTGTAAAGTGGAAAATAAGCCTTAGCTCCTTAGCCATAAACCATAATGCACAAACTGACATTGTTGTGTATGGATTCAATAAAGAGATCCTATTTTAAGCTACCTAGCTTGTGTACCTTATCTCCTTTCAATCTAAATCTCCAGCGTGACGAGGCCAGCCACTGTGAAATGATGGATTTATATGTATGAGGGCTACAGGAGTGTAATTAGATAAGAGGAGATGAGACTGGGACCTCAGTGTGCTCCAGTGAGACACTCCTCTCATAACCTCCTGGGCTGTCAGCTATGAATAGACTTGATGAATGGATTTCCATACCTGATAAAAACCCTCATACAGCGAGGACGTGTGACTGAGTGGTCTCGGTCTTCTAGTTGGATATTATGGAAAATACACTTGTTTGGTTTCTTGCTATTCTTTTAACTAAATATATATATACATATATATATATATATATGTATATATATATTAAAAAAAAAACTTCACTCATAAGTGAACAAGTTTCCCCAATATATCATCTATTTCTTTAAAGCAATATTTTATAACAATGATCAAATGATAATGTTAAAACTAGAATTATCGCCTTGTGGTTGTGTGCCTCCACCAACTAGTCATCACTTCATCATTTTATCCAATTAGACATTCGTATGAAATTGTCTTAACTAGCATATGAATTCTTGAGTTATGGCCAAAAACGTGTTTTGTGAGGTCAAGGTGACCTGTGGTGACCACCAAAATCGAATTAATTCATCCTTAAGTTCAAGTGGACGTTTTTGCCAAATTTGCAGAAACTCCCTCCTGGCGTTTCTGAGATATCACAAGAATGGGACAGACGTGAGGTCACAGTGACCTTGACCTTTGACATTTGACTACCAAAATCGAATCGGTTCATCCTTAAATCCAAGTGGATATTTGTACCAAATCTGAAGAAATTCCCTCCAGTTATTCCTGAGATATCACGTTCACGAGAATGGACTGGACGTACGTATGTGCGGACAACCCGAAACCATAATGCCCCCGGCCACGGCTATCACCAGCACGGAGGCATAACAATGTGACAATGTCAAAGGAGTCGCTTGTGTTGATGATCTTGAACCTGCAGCTCCCTTTTGGCTTTATAGTGAGCTTTATAGTGAGTTTCAGCTCATTGTTTAGCTGTCCGACCCACAACTTTACTGTTCTGGTTCACTCTCACCGCTCTGTTGCTTTCGGCTGCAGCAGACAGCTACCTCCTCAGTAGCAAACAGACAAAGTTAGCAACTAGCTGGTGAATATAGTGGAGCATTTAGCAGCTAAAGAGACAGATATTTTTCTCAGGAGCAGGAGGAGAACAAAAACAGAGCTAAAAGAGAGAGAATATTGGACTTTCATTAGGTGACTAGAAACACGACTCTAAATTAATGATAACTTTGCTCCGTAACTGTTGGGTGTGTACAGTATATAAGCAATTGTTTGACAACTGTTTGACAACTTTGTTTGACAGAGTTGATATTGATCCCAAAAGTCCCTCTTTCTGTAGGTCAGTTGTTCTCAACCTGTTTGAGTCGCGACCCCCCAGAATAATCAGGTTGGTGTTCGTGACCCCCCAGTTTTGTTTAGTTTTAACAGCTAGCAGGCGTTGTCCAATGTGCTCCAGGCACTGTACATTTTTTATGCTTTCCATGACTTTGTCTTTCCCCCGTCAGAAACTCATGTGCACGCACACCTTGACTCTCACAAACACACTCAATAAAATCTATTCTGAGGCAAATCATGTCACTGGTACAGGCGATGTAGTACAAAAAACTTTCCCCATGCTAAAATATGGTATTTTATTTTTAATATGTTACTTTATTTTTTTCTCCACAACCATCTGGCGTCCCCCTTGGGGGTCCCTAACCCCAGGTTGAGAACCACTGGCCTAGATGATGTCGAGAGGAATGGAGCCAAAGGCAAAATACAAATCTGACAGTAACTATGAGCTGAGGGAACATTTATTTGCAACTCATGTATGGGCATCCATATAAACTCATACAGCATGAACCCTAGCCCTTGTTAATACTGACATTTTTGTTCTCACAGTGAAAACTGTGCAAATGATGATGATGGCACGAGACTCATCAAATTTGTTGCGCTCCTTCAGTCAAACCGTTATCATGCGGTTAAACAGCGATGAAATCTAATTATCAATCATTATGACTATTATAAGTTAGGACAATCATTATTACGCTACATTAATCTGCCAAGCAGAGCCTTCATTTTGTTCATTAGGAGATTCAATCAAACTCTAATCATAATTTGGTTGTAGTGTTTGATGCTGCAGTCTCTACTTGTCTGTCAGATCAGAGCCGGCGCTCAGGCGGTCCAGAGAGCCGCGAGCCGGTCCCACATTATCTCAGCGGGGATGATGAGTTTACTGGTATCAGGAGGATTTTTAATGAGCAGGTAGGAGCATCCCAAAACAGCTCCTGTAGCGCTGAGCAGCAGGCCGCGGTTTATCACCTGTGAAAAATACATTTAAAATCTTAATTAGCTTGAAATCAGTTTTATCAGTGTTATGCACACTAACTTTATAATTCCTCACACCTTCACATAAGACTTTTTTTTCCATTTTGAGGAACATCAAAAGCAGTAAGCACATCACTGCAAAGACAACGCCCTGTCATGCTTTACCTTTGGTCCTTGGTTTATTATGCAGTTGTGGAAGAAGTACTCAGAACCTTTATTTAAGTAAAAGTACTAATACCACACAGTAGAAATATTCTGTATCCTGCATTCAAAATGTTACTTGAGTAAAAGTACAAAAGTATTAGAATTAAAATATACTAGTATCAAAAGTAAAAGTACTTATTATTATGCTGAATGTCAGAATAATATATATTATATTATTGGACTATAATTATTGATGCATACTGTATGCTGCTTCATACAGCAGTTTTTCTGTATCAGTTTACAAAAGAGGCTTTGAAATCCTCGCTGTCTTTCTGACAGTGGATCATTAGCGCAGGAGCCGTGAGGTCACATCAAACAGTTCAACACGGTGTCTTAAGCACTAACCGACTCATTACAGCCAAACGAGAGCAATCAGACACAGTATGCAGCAAAGTTATGTGTGTGTGTGGTGGAATAAATGTTTCTAAAAAGGGAAGTATTTACGCACAATCCGCTTTCATGCTTGGTGCTGATAAAACTGCAACTTCAAAAGAGTCCCGAATTACAATACTAAAATGTGAGGTATGAAAATATCCCCCAAACAGTAAATAGTATGCAGGGAAGATGAAATGAAATGAAAGAGTCTAAAGAGAAGTGTCTTACTTTGTCTTGCCAATGCCAGCGGTCCACAGCTTCATGGTACCTTGTCCTAGTGAAAGTGACCTGGAGACAGAGAAGTTCAGCAAATATGATATAGATTGTGTGGTAAATGCAGCAATGTGACAGTGATCATGTTATTGTTTATTAGGACACTTACCATTGTGTAAAGTGGAACTATTGCCTTTGGCATGAGGAAGTGGAGGACGTTATCGACATGTTTTCTGAAAAGGAACCATTTGGAGTTGACATGGGCTCGCATCTATAAAACAGAAACAAGTACATGTGTTAGTGAAGTGAACCGTCTGTCCTTCATATTGTAAAGTCCTTAAAGTGGGGGTAGGCAGTATATTTTTGGCATCATTGGGCAAGAATCCCATAATAACCTTTCAGCATATTGTAATTCAAGAGATAACTAGACTTCTGAATCTCCTCATGGCTCTGTTTTCAGACTTTAAAAAAATCTAGCCTGCGATGGGAGACTTTGGCCAATCACAGGTCATTTCAGAGAGAGAGCGTTCCTATTGACTGTGCTCCGGCTGGTGGGCGGTGCTTGGTATTTCCTCAAGAGATTTCAACATAGCTGCCGGGTCAAAAACTTTCTCATTTTACAGCTAAACAGTACACAATAAAAGATGTTTCTGAAAACATTTGAGGAGAGAAATAGGCATTACAGTAACAGAATATTGATTCATATTTGATCAGCGCTGCCTAGTTTGACCGTATGATCGGAGTTTGTGAGTGATTGACAGCTGCTCAGAGACGGCAGGGCTCCAGCTCAGCTCTGATTGGTTGTTTTCCTCCAGTCGGTGAAATCTTGCAGATGCCA
>CAKAKR010065044.1:3358-43349 GCA_916700685.1 Adelosebastes latens | reverse complement strand
CCCTTGACCTCTGACCTCAATATATGTGAATGAAAATGGGTTCTATGGGTACCCACGAGTCTCCCCTTTACAGACATGCCCACTTTATGATAATCACATGAAGTTTGGGGCAAGTCATAGTCAATTTATGCTCTCTCTAGAGCCAGAGTTTGGTTTGCCCGTTCTGTAGAAACATGGCGGACTCCGTGAAGAGGACCCGCTCCATATGTAGATATGAAGGGCTCATTCTAAGATAACGAAAACATAACGATTCTTAGTTTCAGGTGATTATACACTAATGAAAACATAGTTATGATTATTATATCCATTTCTGCTAATAGATCCCCCGAGATGTTACACACTGTTCCTTTAACTTATTTACAAGCTACTCACCAAATATACAATATTTCATTGACACAATGGTTAGAATGGTATCTGGCTTTTTCCGATTCATAGTAATTTCACTTAAAGCCATAGTGGTCACAGATGACGGTACCTATAAACACACACTGTATACCGTTTGGTTTAAAAGCTGCTCCAAATAGCAAGAGTCAGTATTCCCCCGAGTCCCTGGACCCAGTCTGCTGAGGCTTCCTATCACAGTTCCTGGAGTTACATGAGAGTTAAACGTTGGCTCTGAGATCTGACTCTCTTCACGGGGACAGCGCACATTAACGACCCCAGTGGAGATGTGGGTGCATCTGTTAAACTTGATGTGAAGACATTCTTGGCACTCTATCATCCCATTTAATGAGCCTTGCAGAGGACAAAATTATGTTTTTTCGTTGCCAAGTGCAGTCAATTATTCTTGACCTCATAGACATTAGTGTTTCAGGTCATATCTTGTAGGAGGCTGAGCATCAGCATGCAAATATCCAGAGCTAAGGGTTAGAGGTGGAGCAGCAACACATGAAGCATTACAAAATTTAATTGCAATAGTTGTTGAGATATTTCAGTCCAGACCTCTATTTCATGCTGATGGCCATCTGTGAACATTTCCTGGCTAGTATCGGAGGAAAAGGGCTATCACAGTGGCATCAGGCTCTCCGTGTACATTTAATCATACAAGCTGGAGAGAGCAAATATGAGCTGTCACAGTTCAACAGCAGGGTAGAGGGACAGATGTGTCCTGGATGTGTTACGTACACACCAGGGTGACTTTTGGATTCAAGGCACACTCGCAGCCTTTTACGTAAAACTTGATTTAATTGAAGCACATTAAAGTGTTTGTTCACTGTGGCGATAACTGCACAGTGACTCATTCTGATCCAACCAGGTACACGCTGCCGGACCGCCGGGCATTAAAAATAAAATAAATAAATACACATCAAATGGATTTGTACACATTTTAGATAAGGCTGAATTCAGTTTACTCTGAATCAGTTTGTGTTCCTGCGTGCTGTGTTAATAATTCACTGCATGGGTACGCCAAGTCCCACAACTAAAACGACCCGGAGGTGTTTCGCTGTTAATTGGGTTGTAAATTGTGCGTCGCATTTAGCTCAAGGACAACCGATTACAAAGCTACTAAAGTCATGCACAGACAGAGGCTTCAAATGTTTATCACCGTCCAGCAGTTAACCATTGTTGGCCGTGTGTGTTAACATGTAACACAGAGGAGACATGATCAATAAAGATGGAGTCAAAACAAAGAATCCAAATGAGCAGATCCTCCTCCCAGAATACCCTCCATATATAGTGTGTGTGTGTGTGTGTGTGTGTGTGTGGGTGTGTGTGTGGGCATGTATTACTCATGTCTGAGTATGTTCCCTTAGGTCGTCTAGCACTGGCTGGCTCAACATACCAAAAATGACTTACATTAAAAGTACGGTGAAGCAGCATCCTGTTGTTATGCACCGAAGGTTTGGAACAAACTCCCATCACAAATAAGACGAGCAACTTCTGCTGATAACTTTAAGAAAAAGCTCAAAAACTTATTTTTACAATCTTGCTTTTAATTAATTCCACCTTTTTCTAATGCCATTGTTATTATCTTATATTTATTTAATATTTCTCATACTTATCTTATGGTTTTATTTCTTAAAATTAACGCAAATTTGTTTTAATGCCACTAATTTTTTTAACGCATTAACGCAACTGGAGATTTTTAGGTTGTAGCGGGCTCAGTTTCAAAGCTAAAGTGAAGATACTGGTATCAGATGAAACGAGAAAACCTAATTAATCCATTGGTACCAACCATGTCATACTAGCTTGTCGTTAAGGATGTTAAATGACGCTCCAAACTTACGCAAAATTTTGGCGAGGAAAAACTGGCATGGCCATTTTCAAAGGGGTCCCTTGACCTCTGACCTCCAGATATGTGAATGAAAATGGGTTCTATGGGTACCCACGAGTCTCCCCTTTACAGACATGCTCACTTTATGATAATCACATGCAGTTTGGGGCAAGGTAAAAAATGTGCAATTAATTTGCGATGAATCGCGATTAAATATTTTAATCGATTGACAGCCCTATTAATTATCCTATTTTGTATATATTTAGGATTCTATTATTTTATTGTTGTTGCTCCTTGTGTCCCCTGTACCTTTGTTATTGATTTGTTTCTCTTGTGAAGCACTTTGCGCTGCATTTGATGTTATGAAAGGTGCTATATAAATAAAGCTTATTATTATTATTATTATTATTATTATTATTATGTTGTGGGGACATAAATCTGTTTACACAGTAACATTGTGGGGACTCACCTTCCTTTTAGCGACAAAATAAAGGTCCCCATAATGTAAATCATTACATTTTAGGGAGAAGACTTGGTTTAAGGGTAGGGTGTGATTTAAGGTTAGGGTCAGGGTAAGGATTAGGCATTAGCGGTTATGGTGTGTGTGTGTGTGTGTGTGTGTGTGTGTGTGTGTGTGTCTGTGTAAGATCGGTAACTATTTACCTGTCAAAGGTCATTAGCCCTGTTTTCGCACTCCAGTCCTGCAGTTTGTGGTCAAAGTTCAACTTTGTGTTTGGATACGTCTCTGCCTCTGTTAGAAAACATGTTAGAAAAGGAGCTTATATCAGAGATGCAAGCGTGACATAACTCCAGCAGGTTAATATGACAGCTAACATCTGGTTAAAATGCACACAGTTCTAATAAAATGCAGTAAGGACAGCAGCTGTCAGGTAAACAGTTAAATCAATCCCCACACCGCTGAAGAGGAGTGACCTCACGCTGATTAGCATGAATCTCATGCAACACCAGAACACAGCAGACAGTCAGCGTATCTGGTTTTTGTGAAAAGGTTGTCACACTCTCCAAAATCTCTTTATCTCGATGTTCACTCCGGGAGTCTGGATGGGCCCTGATAAGAGCGACCGCTTTACAATCAGCCCCTTTTTCAGCACACATAATTAAACACAGAGCCACACTGTCACACATTATCTCCTAGCGTGCACTGAGGCACTTCATTAAATATTAGGAAAAATCCTTTTAGCCGGAAAAAGACTTAACACATTCCCAGATGTACTCATGACGTATACTCATAGTTTAAAGGAGCTAACGCACAGGGAGGATCTGCAGTCGATCAGGCTCAGCTCACTAGCAAACAACCTCTTTGAGGACAATCGCTGGGAGGAAAGAGATTGTCTTTTAATTTGGAGCGCTGTGCACAGTTCATGAATTAAAGATGTATTAAGGGTGACTTGTTGGCTTTCATAGAATTCAAGAATATGTATTAATATACGGTATAATATGCTGTTAGTAAAAGTGGATCCTATTAAAGTGATACTATACAGAATGGAACTTTTGCAAGAACACATTCTTCCTCTTACAAATAAAAAATTGAATTCATTATAATAAAAGGCATGAATGCACTACTAAGGGGTTTAGCTTACCTCCTTACTTGGTCTTTTATGACCAGAAGACAGCTAATGTTAGTACAGCTGCAATGATAAATTGATTAGTTGTCAACTATTAAATTAATCGCCAACTAATTTGATAATCAATTAATCGGTTTGAGTAATTTAAGAAAAAAAGTCAAAATTCTCTAATTCCAGCTTCTTAAATGTGAATATTTTCTGGTTTATTTTCTCCTCTATGACAGTAAACTGAATATCTTTGAGTTATGAACAAAACAAGACATTTGAGGACGTCATCTTGGGCTTTGGGAAACACTGTTCGAAATTTTTCACCCTTTTCTGACATTTTCTAGATCAAACAACTAAAATAATCAAACAAAATAATCAACAATGAAAATAATTGTTAGTTGCAGCCCCTAGGATCGTCATAATTTTGCGTCGTCACTTCAAGGTGTACATGCGTACCATGGACACGACTATGTTAGTAGGTTAGTAGTTAGGGTATTCTGCACCAATTTCATCATTTAATGTAATTAGAGGGTCTGTTTTATAATATCTGAGAAGTTGTGACTCTTGTTTGATTCCTAGCTTGCTGCAAGTTAAGCGATTTGGTAGATATTCATTGATTTGTTCACACATGAATGAAAACTAAAAATATATCGAGAGACTGTAGTTAGATTATTACTGTGGTTGGATGGATGATCCCTGAGGGGAAAATTGTTTTTATAGCCTGATCTAAAATGAGAAGAATCAGCACGATAACTTAAAATTGTCTCCTTCACTGTGTTTCATAGTTAATTAAACTGATTTTGATGAAGATTGAGATATTACATTTATCACAGTGCCGTCAAAAGACTGAATGTCCCTCTCTTTGCACGTTTCACCTTGAGCTGCTGCTGCTGCTGCCTACATGTTAATCTGATGGCTTTCAATTCAGTTGTGTGCCGTGTTAAAAGTGTTACAGAAATGTCACTAGGTCAGCCTGGTGAGGTTGCTGTTGTAACTTTTACATAAAAGTGACTCGGGCGCTTATTCAGACATGAGACGTGTTAAATTGCCATCAGATTAATGTGACGGGGTCTGAAAGGGACTAAAACTAAAACACATTTTGCATCATTTGAATGTTAAATTGTCATTTCAGTTTGGCTATAATTTGGTTATTTCAGCACATAACCTATGACGTGTTCACTATTAATGTTCTTACCTGTTAGCAGCTCTTTGTTCAGATTGGCTCTGTCTACTGACAGGATGAACTGGAAGGAAAATCATCTGTATTAAAGTGCTGCAGCTTCACAAACACAACTGTGACACTGTTGATATAAAATGGGAGCAGGAAGCCTCGGGGGTCTCCCTACATTCATGACTCTACGTGCATTCACTGTCTTTTTTTTGTGTATTTTTGTTTTATTTAACCATGCAAATCCCTGTGGAATTGAGACTCTCTGCCAAACTGCCAGCAGTGTAATTAAAAACAACTATTTTCAGACTCACTAACCAACCATGCTCCGTGGCTTTGTGACATAATTTCAGTCTGACTGCACGAGTTGTCACACGTACTGTTCATCATTTGGTGCATCCTTGAGTCACTTCAGCGAACATACACATGCATGTTGCTGCGTGTGCTTCTGAACACACCTACGTTGGCGCATGTGAGGTCTTGCAAGCTGCAAAATTAATATTTTATCTGCAGACTGACCCAGTATATGAGGCAATTCTTCTATTTACTAACAAACAAACACTTGTAACTTAGTAGTGTAATGGTGTAGTTGGGTATTCTTTTCAGCAATATGTAGGAAATATTAAAGATACTATCTATACCAAGCTGAAGTACTTTACCAGAAGTGACAAGATATAGTAATACTGCATAACCACGCAAATAACAATCCATTAAGATCTATTAAGGTATGTTATCAGCGCTAACTAATAGGTCATTACAGTGTTATGTAGTTAATTAAGACATATTGTAGTTTGTTACTAGTTTGAATGTCTCATTATAAGGCTATGTTGCAGGACCTCCTCCTAGCATATAATTAGCATATCTTACATCACAAAAATCTAAAAAAAAACTAGTAAGCAGTTATTGGCAGGTATTTAGTGAATGACCATAATCCTACAATTGTCAGTTTAGTCATCTTGGATGGTTCTGCGTTTTGCATGATAAAATATATGTTCATCATCATTATTATTATTATTATTATTATTATTATTATAACAACAGCCAGCTTACCTGGCCTTTCTTGCCGTAAGGGATCGGGGACTGTTTCCCGCTCAGGGAATGGATCATTCTCGCATGCATGGGGATCCCCTTGGAGACAATCTGAGAAAAAATGATTAATACGGGGAGTCAAATTACATTCATTAACATTTAGGAGAACTAATTCTGTATAGTTTTATACTTTGCATTGGCATAATCCATGTTTTCAGTCTTGATTTATAAGAAACAGGGTATCGTGCCACTGAGAAGTCCAGCCAGTCAGTATCTGCCCTTGAACGATATGTGAAAACCTTGTAAAGCAGGCCTTGTTTGGTCATGCTGAAAAGTCACTTACTAAGTGTAAGAAAAAAGATGCAGAGTTCTCAGGCGTGCATAACACGCTCAGTGCTGCAAATGTGGACCAACAAAGAAGATGCCCGAATAAAACATGATGAGTGGACTGCAAGCAAAGAAAGCAGGGTGGACAGATTCCCGGGGGCCTGGCCACACATCTAATATTTCATTATCAGAAACTCAGATAAACAAAAAAATGAACGGTTTCCACCTGCTTGCCTCCTCTTCAGTCTATGTGGTGGTTTAAGAGGGATTATACGTTAACAAGGGCAAGAATAATGGATGCCATACCCATCTCTGAGACCAATAAACAAGCAAGCTAGGGTCAGCAACCCCTGCAGCCGTGAGAGAAACCCTACCTCATTTACACTTTACTCGTTAAACAGTGAATATATTTAATTAGCACACCTTGTCCTCCATCCCAACATGCTTCAGTGCTTGCCGACCCCGGTGAGACAAAGCCAGGTTGATGCTTCTTCCCTTCACAACTTTGGCTTGCCGGATATCTGACCAAAATCAGACACAATGGGTTTAATATTACCTTTGTCAAATTTTGGTTATCCGTTGAAAAAAACAATGTGTTTTTAACATCTCGGTATGTGCACACTGTTCAGGATTATTGTAATTTTGATGCAAGGGTCTATTCCTCAGAGAGGGTCGTGATGTGACAATGTTATTTACTTCTAAGAAAGCTTTGAATATTACCTTCCCGAGTTTCAAAGACTTCCACATCAAAGCCTCTTTTGGCGAAGAAGCAGGCGTTCAGTGCACCGACCTAAAGTGTGAAGGGGAATAAGGACAGTTATTTGAACATCTTGCCAAAATCACTGTGCTTTACATTGTATTAGGGCTGCAACTAAGGATTAATCGATTAGTTGTTTGGTCTATAAAATGTCAGAAAATGGTGAAAAATGTCAATCAGTGTTTCCCAAAGCCCAAGATGACGTCATCAAATGTCCACAACTCAAAGAGATTCAGTTTACTGTCATAGAGGAGTAAAGAAACCAGGAAATATTCACATTTAAGAAGCTGGAATCAGAAAATGTTGACTTTTTTTTCAAACTGATTAATTGATTATCAAAATAGTTGCTGATTAATTTAATAGTCGACAACTAATTGATTAATCGGTTAATTGTTGCAGCTCTACATTGTATCCTATAGATTGTAAAGCCCCTTGAGGCAAATTTGTGATTTGTGATATTAACACCATAGGCATAGCCATACCTAAACACTCTTACTCTTACACTCGTAATTTCCTCATTTCCACACTGTTAAATGCAAATACCAGTGGTATAACTAAGTACATTTACTCAAGTACTGTACTTAAGTACACTTTTGAAGTATCTGTACTTCACTTGGGTATTTCCATTTCATTCCACTTTCTACTTTTACTCTACATTTCAGAGAGAAATATTGTACGTTTTAGTCCACTAAACAGCTTTAGTTAGCCTACTTTCCAAATTAAACATAAAAAACATATGAAGACTTTTTTTTTTTAAAACTATACGTCGATTAATCAATTAGTTGATCAGTAAATGATCATTTTCATGCAAAAATGCCTGAAACATTTCATGGTTTTAGGCTCTCAGATGTGAGGATTTGCTGCTTTTCCTTTTTATAATGTTAATAATTGTAATGTATTAGTAATAATGTTGAGGTTTGGACTTTTGGTTGGTTATTTTCTAAATTTTTACAAACCAAACAGTCAATCGATCAATGGAGAAATTAATCAGCAAATTAATCAATAATGAAAATAATCATGAGTTGCAGTAAAATCCTGCTTTTAAACAATAATCTAATGATAGAATATATAAAAGTGTAACAGTCACAGGACATTTTTCTGCATTAAGTACTTATACATTTAATACTTTAAGCACATTTTCCTGATTTACATACTTTTACTTAAGTAACATTTTCAAAGCAGGACTTTTACTTGTAACAGAGTATTTTTACAGTGTGGTATTAGTACTTTTACTTAAGTAAAGGCTCTGAATACTTCCTCCACCACTGGCAAATACACATTTGACTGCAATATAGGCCTACTAAAAAAGAGCTTACTGCACAGCTTTAAAAGAAGACAGTTACCATGGTAAAGGTCAATATGCAGAACCACAAGATGCACAATGATTTCATATTTCACTTTCGTTTTCTTTTCTTACCAAACCACCGCCCACCACTACCACTTTTTTCTTGGTTGATCTGCCGGTTGTCTCCTCCATCGTGCTGAAGGCTCTCTGGTGCTCTGACCTCTCTCACTGTCCAACTCAGAGTGGTTTACAGAAGTTTAAAAGAGGAGGAGGAGCAGTGAATCCTATGAAAGTCATTACAAAACCAGTTCCCCCTTTCAAAGCAAACAAAAGCAACAGATAACATGAGGGCTCTCCAGCCAGACAGAGTTTGATAACACGCTCACACTCAGGTGACTAAAGGATTTCTTGTACTTTAGCCAACACTAGGTTATATTTAAGAAAAAGCTCCTAAAACTATAACCTGCCTGTGTCTAGTTATTAAGCCTATTAGTAAAAAGAAAGACAAGATCATTACAAGAGTCCAGAGGTCACTAAAGTCACGAGAGGACTAGAATCACTTCTTCTAATGACGGAAGTGGCAGCTAGTCTAGTGAGTGACATTGAACAAATAATGGACTTTGTCGCCATCTAGTGGCTAAAGACAGCTATTTCAGTGGCTACATAATCACAACTCATAAAGTTTGTTATTATTACAGTTTTTCTCGATTGTTTATACACATTTTCTGAAAGCATAACTCATATTCTCAGAGCTCTACACACACAAAACCAAAAACTCCACAAATCTCCTGCAAAACCAAACTCTGCATCCAAAACAATGTTATGTCTTCTCAAAATGACATTTTTCGTTCAAATGACACACACCATCAAATGAATAAACATTTCTAAGAACCAATTGTGGATAGTAGGGAAGGTAAGTTTAGCATATACAATGGCAGTGTGTTACATGTGAACACAAGATAATTTATTCATGAAGATTGTGCCAAATGTGAGAGAATTGAATGTAGTGTTTTGGAAGAAGTGTGGTTTAGAACTGTAATCTGAATGTAGAGCAGTAAACATGCTTGTATTTTAGCAGAATTGGTTCATGGAGTTGGTACATGAGTTACAGGTTGTGGTCATTGTGTCTCAAGCACTAGTGTTTGTGTTTTAACAATTGAGAAAAACTGTAAGGGCAGAGGTTCTCAACCTGGGGGTCGAGACCCCCAAGGGGGTCGCACATGAGTTTCTGGGGGGGATTTCAGGGGCAGAGAAAAAGTCACAAAATGCATCAAAAATCCACAGTGCCTGGAGCACATTGGACAATGCCTAGGCGCCAGCTGTTACAAACTAAATTAAACTTGGGGAGTCGCGAACACCAACCTGATTATTTTGTGGGGTCACGACTTGAAAATGCTGAGAACCACAGGATTAGGGGTCCACACGCACTAATGTAGAGCATACACAGCACACACAGTCGTTCACTATTGCAAGGATTATAATTTTCTTCATTAACACTGTCCCAATCACCCAAAACCTCAATAAAAACAACGTAAATCCAAAAATAGTTAAATTAATTTTTTTTTTACTGATGTTGTTGCAGTAGAACATCATATTCTTGTTTCCATCGTTTGTGCAATATATTAGCTATGACCATTTTATGACCTTCTGATGAAAACTAGTTAAAGCTTATGTCATCATTTTCCTCACCTCATGCTGTGCAGGGTCAACTTCCTGGCTGATGCTTGCCCCGCCCACCTGCGTTATGTCACACCAATGAGGGCATGCAATTTTGTTTATGTGGTTTCATAGTTAGGGCTCAGCAAAAATAGTTTTTTATATTCACTCATTAGGCGAGAAAATAAACCCTGTATAGTAATACTGTCCCATTCTACCTTATGTCCCAATCACGTTTAATTCACCCAGTATATATCAATATTTATATAACGATATATATATATATATATATATATATAAAGCACCAGTGTTGTAGTATCATTGGCTCAGTCTTTCTTCCCTTAGTTTTTATAAAATATCCAGCAGCCATCCAGCATATTATGTGTAAATGCAATGAGACAACAAATGGCAACTGTGTAATCCATATAAATCACAACAATATTCAATATCCAGCCTCTCCAACTCATGTTTTAGCCTATACTATACAGAATACAGATACAGAAGTATAAAAAGAAGCATCTCTCAATTCACTACTTTTACTAGTAAAGCTTTATTGAAAAATCAGCAGTATAATAAAATAATGACATTACATTAAATTCTATGGCATCTGTCCTGTCTTTGCAAAACATAAACATTTAAGAATAACATAAAAAAAACACAAGAAAGAATATAAGAAAATTAAAGTTAAATAAATAAAATAATGACAATTTTAAAAAGTGTCAACAGTCCAATAGTGCTCTATTAATTTGCAGTTTTATGGGTATTACAGGTCTCTTTGCAGATTTCAATACGTTTCAGGTATCTCTGACCATAGAAATAAAATAATAAATAATAATTCTAATTACAGTGTGTCTCTAAAATTACTATTGATATAATATCTACATCACTAGTCCCTAATATCCTTTTTTATTATATATATATATATTATTATTACTTTCCACAAAGGGAAGAGCTGTGAAGAGCGTGCAGTATTTCTAATATATTTGTTATATATATAATTATTTTCCACAAAGGGAAGAGCTGTGAAGAGCATGCAGTATTTATAATATATTTATTATCATAAATTGTGTTAGTCTCTCACTAATGTGACTACAGCTGAGTGCGTAGGACAAAGTTCGATCTGATACGCTGAACGTAAAAAGGAAATCCACAACACGCAGGCTAACTAATCGATATCAGAACCAATGACACAACATAATTTCATTTATATCACAGACATTTTGCCTCATATCAGCTACTTTAACTTTAACTCTCTAATTGACACCCATTGTCCATTATCACACGTATCAGACGCTGAATTCATCGCATAATTTAAGACATGCGGTGTTGAATTGACTCTCTGCTCTGCGCTCTATTGCTTGTGCCTAATCAAAGATGGTAGAGTATGTTTAAGAGCATTAACCGAGCGGCCCAGTGTAGCAGATATCTCCAGTCAGCAGGAAACGGTTTCTCTCTTAACCAACGAGATTATAGGTACGTGTTTATGAGGCAAATGTGGTAACTTATTGTCTAAAACTATTGAGTCGTTGTCACACTAAACAGTAGACTAGCTACTAAACTAAAGCCGGTTTGTTGACCTAGCTAGCTAACATGCTAACTAGCATGCTAACTAGCTAGCTTTGATGCTACTTAGGGTGTTAGCTAACAAGCGGTTTAGTGTGCGCAGCTTCTGTTTACTTGGTCTGTTATTATACATTTTTACAACAGCAGGGAGTTAAAGTTAACACACACAATTAGACAAACACAAGTGGATGATTTAATCAGCTTTTCTGGAGCTTTATGATGCTACTTTAGCAAACTAAAGCTAATGCTAGTTTGCCTTCTGTTGTGAGGAGGATTATTTTATGTCCTCTAAGCGAGTAACGGTGAATAATCTCTTCTGTAGAAGTTGTATTCGTGTTTTCAGTCAAGATTCAAGAGATTCAAGATTCACTTTATTGTCATTTCACTGAGTATTTGCATACACTGAACGAAACGACATATTGTTTACTCCCAGCTCCCGTCAGTGCATTAAAAAGGATAGAATAGATAAGTATTAAAATTAACATGCCTTAAAATAACAATAGAAGAATAGAATAAGTAAACGTTTCAGACACAATTTCATACAATTTGTAGTCATGTTTAGCAGCAGAAAAAAGTGCATTTATGTCCATAGTAAAGTGCTGTTTTGCATTACTGTTCCAAAAAGTGTCTTTGACATGTGACTAGCTTTAAAAACTGTTTCTGTGTTGATGCTGGGGGGTTGGGTGTGTGTGTGTGTGTGTGTGTGTGTGTGTGTGTGTGTGTGTGTGTGTGTGTGTGTGTGTGTGTGAAAGTATATTTATGTTTTGTCTAGCTAACTGTAACGTTACTTTGTCGAATAAAACCAAACTTTGACTGTACATTTGACTCTCCTCCTCTGCAGGCTGGTGTCATCCTTGCCACTCAGAATGACCGACCCGGCTGTGAAGAGGGTGGTTGGGGAAATTATTCGCTCCCCTGAGGACAAACGTGTCTACAGGGGTTTGGAGTTCACCAATGGCCTGAAGGCCATGCTCGTCAGTGACCCAACAACAGACAAATCCTCAGCTGCTTTGGATGTCCAGATAGGTAAAGCACTTTCACTTTCACTGTTGTCTTGCACATGTATTTTCATGTGGCTTTCCTCCTTACAGGGACCCTTTTGGAAAGCAATAGAAAAAAAGATATGCACAATATGTATCTATTTTGGCCCTGTAGTAGTCCACATTATAGTAAACGCATGGGAAAAAACTGTTTACTTTGGAGATTTCTAAAGTTACAAGTACAGAGTAACTCAATACTCTTGTCCTTTGCTTTGGGTAAGCATATTTTTTAGGTTCAGGTTACTTTATTTGTGTCCATAGGTAAATTTGGTTTACAGTAAAAAGACAAGGTATCCATCGTACACAGACAATAGACAAACATGATAAAAATGCTCATGGCTCCACCGATCACTAATCACCTGATGAAGTTCCTTGTTGACCGAAACGTTGACTAATAAAGTAGAGAAAAGTGTGTGCGGGAGCAAGTAATTTTTTTGAAAAAGTACATATTGGAGGGGATCTACTCCCAGCACCACAAACAATTTTGAGAATGTGCATGTTTTCCTCTCCTTGAAGTTTCCACCGATCACTAAAATACAGTGAATAAATATGAATAGATAAATAAATAAGCAATCGTTGCTTCTATAGCATCTGTACAGTGTTGCTACAACTTGTTCATCTGAGTGATGGCTGCTGGAACAAAGCTATTTTTTTATACCGCTTTGTCCTACACCTTGGGGCACCAAACCTTCATCCAGAAGGAAAAAAGCTGGAATTCACTGTGCAAAGGGTGGGAGTCATCATTTAAAATTGAGCCGGTTGTCTGCTGTAACTGTCTGGTGTACAGGGACCCTGGGTTAAGCTGTGACTCACCAATCAACCTACCAGACTATTTCAAAATCTGATTGGGAGAATTTCTGTTCTTTAAAGATAAGTTTCCAAACCATGACGCCAAAGAAAAAGACAAAATTGTGCTTCAATAAAAGCACAATAAAATAAGGTCATCATGGTTTTGTCAACGTGGAAAGAGGCCAGTTTCCTCAACCAAAACAGACGCTGGTGCCCCTTTTTGCAAGCAGTTTCACAATTAGCTTTTAATCTCTGTTATCCAGTATTCTTGTCGCCATGAATAAACCTGTAAACACAATATTGCTGTCTACCTACCTGGTGTCCCATTTACAGATAAGACCGTTTCCCAGGAAAAAAAAACTATGAAAATGTTGTGACTTCCACCTTTATGTCCCCCCTGTATCATGTATCTTGGCAAGGTTGCTTTTAATTATTTGAGTCATATTATTAAGACACTGTTTCTATGTGTTAATTAAAATCATTGCTTGAACAAGAAATCAACAACGTAATTCACTGTGTATATAAATTTAGCCATTGTTGTGCCGTTACACATCTAGGATTATTTCCACTCTTTGCTTTCTTCTCCAGTCTGGCAAACCAATCTGCCATACACTGAAAAGTCAAGATGTTGTATCTGTGAACTTTAATGAGACGAGAGCTACAGCTTGATTAACGTTTTTTTTTAAAATTATTATTCCCAGGTTCATTATCGGACCCAGGGAACATCTCGGGCCTGGCGCACTTCTGTGAGCACATGCTGTTCCTGGGAACAAAGAAGTACCCCAAGGAGAATGAGTACAGCCAGTTCCTCAGCGAGCACGCAGGCAGCTCCAATGCCTTCACCAGTGGAGAGCACACCAACTATTACTTTGACGTGTCCCATGAGCACTTGGAAGGAGCCCTAGATAGGTACTCTACTGTTCATTTGATGGGATTAATTCTGCCATGTACCAAAAGTAATTTGTCTCGTATGTATCTCATGTACATCTTAGGCGTATCCTATATTAAGCTTTCTTTTTTTGTTTTGGGTGTGCTCCGCTGTATTCATTTGTGTGGACTTTGTCACCCTCGTATGACTTGGTCTCTGCAAATGTTAGTCATAAATTGACAAACCTGACATTAACTACTTTACAGCCAAGTCCTTTTTTTAGGCTCTAATTAAGACATACTGTATGTCATGTCTAAGCCTAAGTGATTATTGTTATCAGTATACAATGTTTCCCTTGGGAGTCCAGGTGTTAACCCAAGTGAGCTGCCAGGTCGTTGACTGTCCGTCTTTGGTTACCAGACCCAGCTTCATTGTGCTCTCTTTTATAACCATCAGCACAGTTCCTACCCCCCACTCAGGCTAGAAACCTCAGGCAGAGGGTGAAACCGATGTCCTCAGCCTTGCAGGGGTCTCTGCTCACGTGTCAGCTGTGCTGGTTTGCAGAGGACAGTCGAGCGATGTCAGAATTTAACCTATTGGGATAAGCTTACCTACTTATAAATGAATGATAGTATAGCAAGCACCTGTTTATGTGCGATGGGCTAATTGTTCCCCTGAGCCAGTGAATTGTGAAGGCCATCTGGACTGCAGTGGGAGGAAAGGACAGTGCAGAGTATGCTGAAATATTAATGATGTTGCCTCCGTGAAAATAGAAGAGCATTGTGTCTGAAGGATCATGTGTGTCATTAGCTGGCCCCATTATTTTAACCATACCCTTACTATAATAATTAGAATGACTGTATTTATATCCTTTCTAGGCAAGAGCAAGATTTTTTTTTTTCTAGATCCACCATTTTATGGTGGGTTAAAAACTGAGTTTGAACCTCATACTGTAAACACATTTCAATACCATGAGTCATGGTGTGGTTGTTTTGCAATAACTTTTTTTTATTGATCTAATCAACCAGCTGCTTTTTGTCAGATGACATGACTGGGCATAAATCTATATATCTACAGCAAAAGCTGACCTGGGACGTAGCTTTAAAAACATTCAAATGTTGTGTGTGCTTATCTTTCCTCATTTGCTTGGCAGTTGCTCTCACTTTAAACTCATGCAAATGGATTATCATGTCCTGCTTCATGTCCTTTTCTGTGTTTACAAATGCTTTACAAAACTCTACACATTTAACCCAGAACAGCATTAGGCTTCTGCTGAAAGAGCACATCTTTATATTTAAAAATGATACAGCCTTAAAGGGATAGTGTGCGTGTTTTGAAGTGGGGTTGTATTAGGTACTTATCCATTGTCGGTGTATTACCTACAGTAGATGAATTTCAGCACTCCCCCAGCTTGGAGAAGCAGACAGGAGTTACTGCACAGAACCAAAGCAATGTATTGCTGTGAACGAAAACATATTTTAGCCTCCTAAAAGAAAGGCCCACCTAAAAAAATCTGTATGGGTTTAAGTGTACTCTAATTTTAGAATATTTTTGCTGGTTTATCTTGCTGTGAGACAGCTGTGTCTGTGTTTCCGACGGGGAACTGAAGCCATTATCTATGCTTTCTCCAAAGCCACCAGACTCCATTGGGGAAAAAAAACAGTGATTTTACCTCGTAGAACACAAGACTTGCTGGTCTACTGCTGCCTCGATCGGTCGGTTTGTTTGTGTTATTGTGCACAACACATTATTATTGTACAAACAAACTGACTGATTGAGGCAGCGGAAGACCAGCAACTCTCGTGTTCTGTTAAATTAAATTTTTTTTACAATGGAGTCTGGTGTCTTTGGCGAGAGCATAGATGGATATAATAGTTCCTCGTCAGAAAGGGCTGTCTCACAGCAAGGTCAACCGGCAAAAATATTCTAAATATCGGTGGGCCTTTTTTTTTAGGTGGCTAAAAATATGTTTTGCTGCCACAGCGGTACATTGCTTTGGTTCTGTGCGGTAACTCCTGTCTGCTTCTCCAAACTGGGGGTGTGCGGACCGTCATCTACTGTAGATAATACACTGACTATGGATAAGTACCTCATACAACCCCACTTCAAAACACCCAAACTATCCATTCCCTTTTAGTAATTATGCATCTGAAAGTTGACTACTAAACTGACACTAATACTGAACTTTACTGTTAAATGTTGCCTTTATCATCATTTTGCAATCTCTGTAGGTTCGCCCAATTCTTCCTGTGCCCACTGTTTGATGAGAGCTGTAAGGACCGG
Source organism: Adelosebastes latens (assembly GCA_916700685.1). NCBI lineage: Eukaryota > Metazoa > Chordata > Actinopteri > Perciformes > Sebastidae > Adelosebastes > Adelosebastes latens. Next base: position 26,795 of record CAKAKR010065044.1, on the reverse strand, counting down.
GAGGTGAATGCTGTGGACTCTGAGCATGAGAAGAACCTGATGAATGATGCCTGGAGGCTGTTTCAGTTAGAGAAGGCCACTGGCAACCCTAACCACCCCTTCAGTAAATTTGGAACAGGTAGAAAATCTCTCTATTCTCTATTTCGCACACATACTAAAGCTTTGATCTGTGACATTTTTAGCACTCTTTATACTTCCTAATCAAAACCATTAAGATTCACTCAACAGACATTTAACTGTTATGAGGGAAAGCATCGCATAGCATGAAGGGAGTTTAGTCTCTGGGCCAGTGAATTCCCAGATCAGAGCGACATTGACTTGGAGCAGCTCCGAGCTCAAAATAGCCACCTGATGGCAGTCTTGAATTATACAATATGTATTCCAGTTATGAATAGAAGAGGATCAGACAGGCCTGAAAGCCACGCTCCCTTAGCGGACCAGCATAATATTCTCAAGATTGTGGCTTTGTTTTTCTGTGTCTGTCTCAAAAAAATGTAAATATGGTTTATTCACTGATGGCCGGCAAGCAGCTTGTTCATGTACCTGACAGGCTACTGTCACTGGGCCATCATAAACTGATTCTGTTCTCATACACTGCTCATATTTGTGAATCTGTTTATTCAGACTAAATTGATAATTGCAGTTGGACAGAGAAGATGAACCTGTAGGATCGGATGTTTGTACTCTGTCATTTTAAATATATGAACCAAAATTGATCATTACAATTGTACTCTGTCATGGAGAAGTTGTGGCATGATTTTGAAAAACAAATATTCACTATTAATGTATTATATCTCTTTTAGGTAACAAATTGACCCTTGAGACCAGACCGTCTAAAGATGGGATTGACATTCGTCAGGAGCTACTGAAATTTCATTCTACATATTATTCATCCAACCTCATGGGACTGTGTGTGTTAGGAAGAGGTAAGAGTTAACTGCTCACAAACGTCATGTTTGAATGTTGCAAAAACCTCGCTCGGCCTTAACAGCACTGATGCCACGTGTCAACTCCTTGTTCTGTCAGTTACTCAAGACAACAAAGAGGAACAAACAATGCAAGTCATGTATGACTTGGTGTACGTGGCCTAAACCATAATATTTCAAATTATTATACATGCATATCATTGTCAAATCAGTTGTTATACTGTACCTCGGTACAATTGCCAAAAACAAATGAGACCATTGTCCAGACTGAGTAGCTTCTACTGAACGCTGGTTGTAATATTTGTTAAAGGTTAGTCAATACATGGTATGCCCTACACCTCCTCCCTCTTATTGTGCATGTTTGTATACTCTTTAGCTTTGCTAACATGGTGGAGGTGATTCATTTATTTTCTAAAACGATCTTCCCATTTGCCTTTTACTAGTTTCAGCCTTTGTAATCCTCTGTTATTGTGAGAAACTTTGAAAACCTCTGCTTCCTTTGTGGTGAAAGAACATCACCCGCTCTTCCTGTCTTACCATCTAGAGTACAAACAATCTTTGTGTTGAAGGACAGTTAAACAAATGTTCCAATAAACTAAAGCTGATATCGCAGAATTAAAAGAATAAAAGCCAACAAGGGTTTCTCAGAGATCATCTCAGAACGATTGGTAATGATTCATTGATGCTAGGATGGCACATAACACCTATTTTAATTTCAAGTTAATGATTTTTTTCAACCCTCTTGTATACAGTGTTCATTTAATAAGAGCTGGCTCTGAATTTGAAGGCAGAAAAAAGTGTCACTGGTATGTTCATTACCAGCTGAAATTGACATTTTTCAAAACTCTCTCATCCGAAATGTAAGACACTTAACAGAATGGCTTAAAAGAACACAATCCTAGCACGTTTAATGGCTCCAAGTGGCTCTCAGTTACTCATCTGCTGAATGTATAGTGAGCTTCTTTGTGCGTTTATTGGTCAAAAATATCATGGGAGTGGCACAGTTGTGTGCATCCTGGAAATACTTTATTGATGGTCAAAGTATGATAGTTGGTTTATGTTTTACTGGATGAGTGCAGTCAAAGGTCCATTAAGATTTATTATTAGTAAAGTACTACTGATAAGTTTCATTGGGTCTTTTTTCCACTCATATGATCTACTTGTTTTCTATTAACTTTAAAGTGAATCTAAGCTATAAATGTTTTCCTCTTTACCTGCAGAGACATTAGATGAGTTGACCACCATGGTGGTTAAGCTATTTGGAGAAGTGGAGAACAAGAACGTACCTATCCCTGAATTCCCTGAGCACCCCTTCCAGGAAGAGCACCTCAAAGTGAGTCTCTTACTTATCTCACCAGTGTTTCTTTACACTTTTACTGTAACGTAGGGCCATACATCTCATAGTATTTAATGAGATAGTATTTATTAGGTTTTGTTACCCAGTTCATCATAACTGGCTGTTTGCTATATGAAAAGACATTTTCAATGCTTTGTGGGAAAATGCATTCAGGCACTAGATAATGAAAACATTTTCCAGTAATCACTCATCAAAATATGTTTTCTAAAATATTATATGAATGAGTTTTCCTAAGTAACAAGAAGTGTTTTTTTTTTTATGTTCTTTGTGTTCTTTCGCAGCAATTCTACAGTGTGGTACCTATTAAAGACATCAGGAACCTGTATGTGACTTTCCCCATCCCGGACCTACAGAAGTACTACAAATCTAACCCAGGACATTATCTGGGACATCTGATTGGTCATGAAGGACCCGGAAGTTTGTTATCTGAGCTAAAATCCAAAGGTAGGACATAAAGTCGAGCTGCAAGATAATTCAAACCTGTTTGGAGAATTTAGGGATTGTGACAAAGGGTGCTTTCACAAGCCAACATTTAGTCCGTTTTAATCAAACTCTGGTGCAGTTTGTTTTTGGCAGGTGAGAACGCAGTAATCGTACTCTGGTGTGGACCAAAACTACTGGTCTGAGACGCTTGCAAGAGGTGGTCTTGGACTGTTTCCAAGCGAACCAAAACGCAGGCTGCCTGTGCGGGCATTAGTGTGCACAGTAGATCAGTGCTGAGTCAAAGTGAAAACACTTCGACAGCAATATATCAAAGTCCGCGATTCCCTGCATAGAAGTGGCAGCTCTCGAGACGTAAAAGATAAATTCGCTCCTTTGTACACGCCCCTCAGCAAATTATTTGTTTATTTGGTCTGCTTTAAATTGTGCACTGTGAAACCGAACCAGACTAAATAGAAATCAAGCCAAAAGTATAAATTTCACTCTGATTCGGACTAGCCAAACGGACTATGGCTTGTGAAAGTGCCCCTAAAGGTGCTATAATGCTGAAAACAAGCTCAAACTATTATGCATGGTTTGCATCATCATCTTTTCCTACCTCAAAGATTGTTGAATTTTAAATATGATTTTTATGTTGTTTAAATAGTATGACCATATACAAATACTAAATAATAACAAAAATCTGAATATGTACCATTTTCCCATTGATTATTCAACTGTAATAGTTTTTTATTTTTTTTAGTATTCAAGATGTACTATTAAGATGTTAAATTTTAAATCCTGTATGTACTAATGACTAACTGAAAATGACCATTATTCTTATTTTTATTAAGGCTGGGTGAACACACTTGTTGGAGGGCAAAAAGAAGGAGCCAGAGGATTCATGTTCTTCATCATCAATGTGGACTTGACTGAGGAGGGCCTCTGTAAGTAGTACATGTGCTTTGCATGTGGTTATTATTTCTTTGTGTTGATACTATTTATTGAGGCATGTTATATACAGTATATATAAATATACAATGTATATTGTGTGTCACTGCAGTGCACGTTGAGGACATCATCTTCCACATGTTCCAGTACATCCAGAAACTGCGCACTGAGGGCCCTCAGGAGTGGGTGTTTGAGGAGTGCAAGGTAATTAATGTTGTCTGTTCAGCGACAACATCTCAGACATGAGGGGCAGGACAAAGTTGACCTACTTATTTCTGGATAGTGGAGACACTAGTAGAGCAGCACAGACTTTGACAGCAGAGACTGATGGATTCAAACCGGACAGCTAATCTGCTAAATGTAGCAATGTCAAATGAAGCTGGATAGTATTCATATTTTTATGCTACACTGTAAAAGTCTATTTTTACTATATCTTTCTTCAAAGGATTAGAATAACACTTCCTCTTTCTAGAATCGGGCTTTAAATTTCTGTATGTGACTGTTGTGATTTCACTTGTTAAATCCTCCATCTCCGTCTCTCTCTGTAGGATTTAAACAAAGTGGCCTTCAGGTTCAAGGACAAGGAGCGACCCCGTGGCTACACATCCAAAGTGGCTGGTCTAGTACACGTAGGTCCCCTCTCCATCTGCAAAGGTTGTTTCCAGGGAGACACAATGCAGCTCATTGCGTCTGTACTTGCTGTCGTCATCAGGCTGCCTGGTGCTGCTGTTGACTCTGTGTTGAGAGAAATGAGATTTTGCAGAGGCATAGTCAGAGTTCGGCTTGGCTTTTATATCTACCACAGACACAAGGCTCATTGACTTAAGTACATAATCATCACTGCTCCACTAATTACAGGAATGTTCTTGTGTGTGTCTTCCCTCCAGGTTTGGCAGTGCACATAAAAAAAAAACCACCTGTCTCTTAACAGTTTGCAGGCTGTAATTTAGTTGTTAAATATTGATTTGAGATCTAAGAAGATAATAGCTTTAACAACAAGTCTGTTTTACTGTCTGTCCACTCCAGTGGCAGTTTAAGACTTATAATTATTTGGCCAAATTGATTTTTAAACCCTTTCCACAAATGTTTTACAGTTAATCAGGTAATTGTAGAATTAATCGCCCCACCTCAAGCAGTACAATGCTAACAGCTGGTCTGCTCTGTGTGTTTCAGTACTACCCTCTTGAAGAGATTCTAGCAGCAGAGTACCTTTTGGAGGACTTCAGGCCAGATCTGATCCAGATGGTGCTGGATAAACTGAGACCAGAGCATGTCAGGTCAGTACGGAAAAGCTGATGGTATCCATGCACTTGTAGTAACACTCACTTTTCTTATTCCTCAGAATAACAGAGTTATAATATGTAATGCTGGCCATGGTAATTATCACAGCAGACTCCCAACTACAGAATAAATGTTTTTTTTCAGCTAAGACAAGACCAATCTTAGTAGTTTACATCAACAGTATAAGTTGCGTGTTTCGTACAGTAACATTAGGACAGTGGTTCCCAACCTGGGGTCCTGTCTAAATTAGATTTGCACATGTATAATTAAAATCATAATAACACACTTACTGGATAATTTATATAAAAGTCTGTATATAAAACTATTTAAAATTTTTTTTTTTGCTACTTAGTAGGCCACATTCTGTTTAAACCCCTTTATTTGTGCCCAGTTGCAGATAAAGATCAGGCTACACTAATATTATTAGTATTATTATACTAGTTGTAGAATTAGATTCCAGTGGTGGCTGCGTAGGATTGTTTACTGACTCATGTGATCCAAACATTTCCAATAACTCCAGCGCGTCATAAAGTCCAAAATTCAATATTTATTGAAAAAAAGATAGATGTAATCAATTCCAAAATTCACAACATGTTTTTATCTAACACAATATTCTGCTTCAATCCATATTTGTTGGCGTGTAGCCTTTAAAAAGCAACATTTTCAGCTCAGCTTTTCTTAGATGCAAGTAAAGGGGGCTTTAAGCAAAATAGGTTGGGAACCACTGCATCAGGATAATGTCACTAACACACCACTAAAGTCAGTAACTGAAGTGTTCAATAAGTGATCAGTGTGAATAACTATTTCTTTATTGATAAGTAGATGCATTGCAAGTTTTATATACATGTGTGTATTTGTGAATAACACCAAAGAAATACCTCAGAAAGTCTGCTGTATCTTTTATAACTGGAATCTGTGATGATGCATAATACGAGGATGATAATATAGAGGATAATATATTCAGATAGCCAGCTGTGATGAGCTGTGTGTGTCCAATTTTCTGCCTTGAAAAGGAATCCCAGACAGCTTCACAGATTGGATTATCGCTGCAGCCTCAAAGGGGTCAGTTTGTTATATCAGGAGATGAATATGTGTGCTCAGGAATACATTATCAAGTTTATGGTCTCTGAATTAGAAATGCTGGTATCCTTATAGGATTTTACATAAACAATTTGGCCAATATACATTATTTTCTAACTACTTACCCCACATTATTTAAAGATACTGGTCTATCAAATAGTATGTTGTGTTAAAGCAGAACTAGACAGCTTGATACTGTATGTTGGTAGACCTAGTTGGCAGCCGGAGTTAACTGTATTGGACCTAAACACCAAGTGATGAGCTAAATTAGCTAAGATGATGAACCATACAGTTTTACAGACTTACATTTTTGTGAAGATGCTGAAGAGGTTCTTCCTTTCAAACTGTTCTGTTTGGTAGGAATTGTCACTCAGGAGGTTAAAAAATTGACAATAAAGTCAGAGAACATACCTAACAAGAGCTTCATATGGTGGGAATAGCACAATCTTCTCTGTAGGGCTGCAACTAACGATTATTTTCATTGTCGATTAAGCCGTTGATTATCTTCTTGATTAATCAATTAGGTGCTTGGTTCATAAAATGGTGAAAAATGATTAATCCACTATCAAAATAGTATCAAATAATTTGATAGTTGACATCGAATCGGTTAATCGTGGCAGCTCTACTTCTTCTCTGTTGCAGCCTGACTTTGAGTATTAAGTGTAAAAATAGTGTAAAAATCGTAGCCTCTAATTCATTTTATGGGATGCTACTTGTGTCAAGCAAAGTGCAGACTTGTAACTAGTCCATTCCTTAATGCTTGCCAAGGAGGAGATTGCATGCCCCCATTGGCTCACCCTAACAGTTTGCGTGCCAGTCTCTCCTTTTACTGAAGTGGCTATTTAAGCGTGGTGTTTTGCCAGCGCTGTTTTGAATTCATGAAGGTGTTTCCTTATGTATCGATCTCATTCCAGCAGCCGTAGGTGAAGTTACAGCAAGTCAGGTTGCATCATTAAAGTGCTAAAAATTATAATCACACTTGTTGATGATGCACACTATTTGTATTTACGTTGAGTCCTAGTCGTTGTTTAAAAAAAACCCTACTATTACCACTTTGTGATTGAATGAATGTTTCCAGTGAAACGCACTCTAAATGCAGCACATGGAGGGCGTAGAGGAATTCTAAACATAGCTCATCAGTTAGAGGCAGACAATGTGTCAATGGATCTCCACTACCTCAGACATGATCCAAATGCAATGCTAATAGAAAAGCACTCGCATCTCATCTTGTGCAGTGGTTACAAATGGAGAGTGTAGAGTAATCAGCTGACGGAGAGGTTTTAGTATCCATGTAACGTGACCTGGTTCACTCTTTTTTTTTTTTTTTCCAGAGTTGCAGTGGTGTCAAAGTCATTTGAAGGGCAAACAAACAAGACAGAAGAGTGGTATGGTACGCAGTACAAACAGGAGGCCATCTCTGAAGAATCCCTTGAGGTGAATCACTGCGGTCATACAGCTCTAATCCAGGGGTTCTCAAACCTTCTAATAAGCTAAGCTAAACAGCAACATGAACGGTTCGTTGCTCCCTGAGTGAAGTGACTGATTCATGACAAATTGACATGATCTGTCACAATCATATCAGGGTTTCTATTGGCCCAAAGCTAACATGGGTGGGAGTAATGGACACAAAATGCTTGTTTTATTGGCCCAAATGGTCCCCATCTGGCGATAAGTACTCTTTAATGGTACAGCACAATTAGCATCCTCGTGACAGAGTGCCACAGACCCCTGGGGATCCCTGGACCCCACTTTGAGAATCACTTCTCTATTCAAATCTCACACAATACCGGAAGTATTTATTTTTTGCTCTGTGATGAGTGTATGACTGCTGCTTACATTACTTATTATCCGCCTGTGTTTCAGAAATGGGCAAATGCTGACTTCAACGGCAAGTTCAAACTGCCCATGAAAAACGAGTTCATCCCAACCAACTTCGAGATCTACCCTCTGGAGAAAGACTCTCCTCCAGTCCCCACTTTAATCAAGGCAAGTGTTTTTGCTGCACAGCTCTGTCAAAGTACCGTCGCTCTTCATTACCGAACTGCACTGGACGATCAACTGCATATTGTTACAAATCTCTGTTATGCTTTCATATGCTAATAAGGTATTGTGATTGAGACTTAAAGCATTTAGTAATGTTGTTGCCGTCATGTCAAGATCACAGGAACTACGCTATTAACAACAGCATACATATCCCATTCTCTGAAGAAAAGACAAAAAAAAAAGCCACTGTGCCTTTTTCTTTATTGCTAAAAGACCGTCGTGTAATCTGTTGATATCAAAGTAGCTTTGTTAAATTTATAATTAAGCAATCTCTACTTGTGGTGTGTAGCTGAAGCATGCCTTTTCATCTCCAGGCACTGCAGACAATCATTTTTGCACAGATTGGACTTGACTATGAAAATAAGAACTGCCTGTGTGTGGTGTTGATTTCTTCCAGGACACTGCTATGAGCAAAGTGTGGTTCAAGCAGGATGACAAGTTCTTCCTTCCCAAGGCGTGTCTGAACTTTGAGTTCTTCAGGTACGTAACTAGCTGTGAACCTTTTGTAGTTCAGCTGGAGCTTTAGGTACAAAGTCCTCACCAGTAAATCAACTTTTACTTGGTAATACTTAAATTACTAAAATTACTATTACTAATACAATGTGTAAACCATCAGTAGTAATATTTAAAAGTAATCTGCCAACAAAAAACTGCAGAAAAGTGTAGAAAAAATATCAATATGTAGGTGAGTTTTTATCAATCGTATCAATCCTGTAGCTGCTCCACAATAACAAAATACTTGTTTCAAAGATGGAGGAAGTGTTAATTTTGCATCAACAGCGATGTAATCTTTTAAAATAAAAGTAGTTATTTACTGTTATGTCAACACAACTCTGGTCAGGTGAAGACTGTCACAGTTTGGCCACGGAGGGTCGCAGGCCAGCATGTTAAGAGCAATAGAAGTGCAAAGTGGAAACGCTACTGAAACCTCAAATTGAATGCCATTTTACTGAAATGGTTTTAAGCGGGTTAGCTGCTCCTAACTAAGGCAGGTTGAGGCCGATGTCGTGACAGGATTTCCTCAATAAAATAATAAAAAATAGAAAATAAATAATAAAAAAATAAAATACAATTTAAAAAAAGATTATTTTCTCAATTAACTGATTAGTTGTTTGGTTTTTAGAATGGTGAAACATTTCGATCAGTGTTTCTCAAAGCCCAAGATGACGTCCTCAAATGTCTTGTTTTATCTACAACTCAAAGATGTTCAGTTTACTGTCACAGAGGAGTAAAGAAACCAGGAAATATTCACATTTAAGAAGCTGGCATCTGAGAATTTTGACTTTTTGTCTGTCTTAAAAAATAGTCGGCGATTAATTTGATGGTTGAGAAATAATCGATTAATCGCTGCAGCTCTAGAAGATACTACTGCATAAACTGGAATAGGCTGGGTTAGCTTGGTTTAGCAAATAATCGGCAACTGAAACACTGCCAAACCCTTCTGGGTGTAACAGTCTATTCAGACTATAATTATTTGGTTTATAGGTTGTAACAAACTTGGATAGCAAATCGAACGTCCTATACCGGAACGTTTGTACCGTTAACACCCGTATAACTACAGTTAATTCTATGTTAATGTGTAGAACCATGCTCTGTACGGTAATTGTTGTACCTTCAGCTCCTACTGTGAGAAAATGTAGAGACCAATATCTCTACGCTGTGTTTCTATGCTTTGTTTGACCACTGCCGTTTTCTCCACAGCCCGTTTGCGTATGTGGACCCATTGCATTGTAACATGGCATATTTATACCTTGAGCTCCTCAAGGACTCCCTCAACGAGTATGCATATGCAGCCGAGCTAGCTGGCTTGAACTATGACCTCCAAAATACCGTCTATGGGATGTATGTAAGTATTCAAAATCCCTCCCCATCGCCCTCACGCTGCATCCCAGACCTGACGTCCCCAACCTTTGTCATCCTCAGACAGGGCTGCTGTGGCTCAGCCAGGCCTGGGTAGTTTTAAGCCATCTGTATGGACAGATTGGAAGGTTTTTATCACACAGGATGATACAATTATTGAAGTAAAGTTTAAACATTTACAAAAACACTACTGTATATGATAGTCCATTGTCTGTATTGTCAAAATACTTGACAATTTGAGACTTAACTCATGGTTAAAGCCACCCATAATGTTAAAAACAAATGCAAATTATCTGCAAAAACCTTCCAACCCAGACCTGGCCAGTCCAGCCTCTGTTCTGTCTGCATCTTCCTCTTCATTCTTCATCAATCTTACCTTTTTTTTTTTTGCTCACCCACCTCCCGCGAAACCCTTATGACTACTTTAAGGTCATTATTTTCTCACGTTGTCAGGCATACCGAATCAGTGTCATTTCTCTCTTATTATTCTGGTTAAATGCACACCTGTAGTTATCAGATCAGGTGAGGCAGAGTTCCACCAACGGCGTTGAATTTGTGATTTAAAGGTTGATCTGAAAACGGTGGTGACATGATGTGTCTTCCATGGAGTATATTTGTCTGACCGTTTTTACGGGACAGGAAACTGGTCATAAGGCTGCATATACATACTCTTCTTATCATTCTTCTCATACTTGCATTGTCTTGTGTTTTTTCTTTTTGACAACCCCTCATTCCCAACAAACATGTATTTTTGTTCTTTTTTTTTCCCCCTCCATTAGTCGCTACATATACACAGATCCCCTGCACTGCAACATGACCTACTTGTTACTCAGGTTACTGAAGGATGATTTAAACGAGTATTCATATGCAGCCCGCCTGGCCGGGCTTGGCTACGGCATAGCCTCGGGGATGAATGCCATCCTCGTAAGTAAGCCGCTTGAAGTCTGGAGGGAAGTGGGGGCGCCAATGAAGGGTCCACTTTGAGGCTTTGACAGAGTGTGGAAATGGCTTGGTTTTTCTACGCTCAGTTTGATTATGTGGCGTGCTGTGTGTGCTGCTCATCCAACCTGAAGGATTTATAGGACTCTGCTTGCTACTGCATTGCCTGCGAACACCAACTTAATATGTCATTTTACTGTAGGATAGCTGTAGGGCTGTCCCAAACACCATTTTTGGGGCTTTGAAGCTTCGGTGAGAAATATTCGAAAGTATGTTCTTCTGTCTGTCTCCATCTCCTCCGTTTCAGTGCCGCTGCCGCACTACTGTCCACACACGCACCTCTACACACAACAAACAGCGATATCCGACTGAGAATAACTAATGATAATTAATATTGAAAATGAATTATGAATAATGTTGTGGGATTTTGGGATTTATACTTTATCATTACATACTTATATAAAAATTACTGATTTTGTAGGTCGATTACCGTGGCAACTGTCGAAGCTTTGAAACATTCGGGTCAGCCCTAGATAGCTGAATGCAGTCCTCTGGATGTCACAAGCTACTATATTGACATTTTATGCCTACTTATGATTAAAATATTTACCTCTAGGAATTATGTTTGAGAGAATCTGCTCATTACATTTCATCAGAGGGGAGCATTCATTTTCATATTTGCTGTTTATTAAATGTCTTAACACCTCAGTCTCTGTCACAACACAAGACCTTTTAATGTCTAAGGTTAGTGTTTTTGAATGTTTTCATTTAAAACTGACTTTTAAGTGTACACTGATTGAACCCTGGCTGTTTCAGTCAAGGATGCATGAGTGACTGATATTACAGATTCATGCAGAGTAATGACAGAGCATGTGCATCTGAAAGGAGAAGGAGAAATAGACTGGGTGATGGCACAGTTTTACCTACTCTATCTAATTATTGTTTGGACTTTTGGCTGCCATTCTCTCGCTTCTATTGTGTTAGTGTCATACAGGTAGTAGATCAAAAAGTCGCTAGACACAAGGAATATAGCCAGATCCTCTGACATATTTATAGTCACATTTCTGCTGATGCAAGTGCACGAAGGACGATGGAAGTGAATCTGTTTCCAGGAAGTTTGATGGACAAAGTCGACTTGCTCATCAGGCACCTCTTTGCTTCCCTTATTTATGAATACAGCACTTTTCCCAACTGTGTGTGTGTGTGTGTCTCTCAGAGTTTTAATGTAGTTACCTATGAATGAAACTGGTTTGCGGTGGTGGTGTTTTGCTCTTTTCTTTTAAGCTTCCTAACTTCTGCACTAACTCTCTGCACCCTTTTATCATATGACCTGGTGACCTGCATTCATTAGCTTCCTCTCACCAGAGAACTCATGACTGTGGTGTGTCCTTAGAGACCGCTATTCAACACGCTATCTGTGTAGTCGTGTGATGTGCTGCATGTAAGTGATTTGAGTCAGCAGTATTGGTGCGGCTGGCCGGGTGTTTGTCAAGGTTAATGATGTTAGGAGAGATTACTTTGAACAGGTGTCACCGCAGGGACCTGGCGACAGGGAGCGGGGAGGAATGGGATGAGTCTGAGAGCGTAGTCATGTAGCTGGAGGTTTTGCTAAATCATGAAGGGCCACAAGGTGCAGATGACATTGCAAAATAGAGGCTTTTTAAATAACCTTGACTGTTCTTTTCCATTTTTAAAACTAGTGCAGTGCCCGTTAAAAACGTGCCTGTTCAGAAGGGGCAGAATGCTCGGACTCCGGTAACCGCTCATCCAAACAACTTCACACTCGGCACTGGGCTCATGCGCGTCATTTGGGTACAAAAGTTCACATGAACATCAGTGGAGAGCGAGCTGTACCCAGCATGCTGTTCGGCTGTGTAACAGTTAGTCCCAATCCCAATGTCCACACTCACAGACACACAGACTTTGAGGCGAGTTCCTGCAAAGTCTGTGGCTGTCCCACTGTCAAATCATCAAGTGCTTTAGGGCTCTCTCGCAGACATTTTGAGCCCTTTTATGAACACTTTCCGTAAGTCCGCATTTCTGCAGACTTTGCCTGAGGGGATTACGCACCTTTCATAGCTTTGTGACGTTAAACACAGGGTTACCAGGGGAAGCCCGGAGGCGTTAAAGAAAAAAAAGGTAAACAAAGGACGGCCCATGGGTGTTCAGCCAGGGATATTTAAATTTACACAGAAGCTTGCAGCCTCTCACACTCAACCCTGTACCAGGTGATGTCGGTTAAGTCCCTGAGGGCTCAGTGCTTAAGGCCTTAGGGGGGACTTTGGGATTGGGCCATAATATTGCACCCAGCATGCCGTTTCGGCAGTGTAACAGTTGATCGGGGTCCCCTCTCAATACACTATTCATTATGTACATGACGCCATACTAATAGACATGCCCCGTAGATGTCAAGAGCTCGCACTCGACACTGCACTTCCTCGGGTCCTCAGCAAAACACCCACCAAGTGTGAAGTCGATCAGATGAACGGTTCTCGAGAAAATTGAATGATGGACAGACAGAGACTCTTTCCATTATAATTAGATGCTCATTTGCATAGAAAACCCTCATCAACCACTTCGGTCTTTTCTGACTCCCCGAGAGATTAAAGTGAAATATGTTTGCTCTGAAGGAGATGATGAAGTGGTGCTTCCTAATTAAGATCAGGCTTTAGCTACCTTTGTTTTAACGTATATTCCCCTACATTTTTAGTCTGAAGTTTCTTGAAACATTTTAGGCGAATACAGTCATGGTAATACATATTTTGTCATATTCATTGTAGCGGTGGTGACTCATCTTAAACGGGGGAGTGATGGGCTTTTCTTGACAATCATTTGGTCAGCCAATAATTCCACACATAATAAATAAATAAATAGGTCAAAACCTTCAAATGAAACCACAGTTTCAGGCTCACCATATCTTTCTGTTTATTGATAATGCACCCTCTGTCCTCTCGCACTGTCGGCTGCAGCTCTCTGTTAAAGGTTACAGTGACAAACAGCACACCCTGCTGAAGAAGATCGTTGAGAAGATGGCCACCTTTGAGATCGATGAGAAGCGCTTTGACATCATCAAAGAAGCGGTAAGCTCTTGACTGCGACTCCATCATTGGTACAAAGTTATGAGTCATGATCGATCAAACAAATGACAATTTAGTGAACAGCTCACTTTGACCCCTGGGTATCCAGAACCCATTTTACTCTGCCGTACAACACAAGAGCAGTAAAGTAACAGTAGTAGTTGTTTTGATACGCTACAGTAGTTCTTCATTTTAAATCCAGTTGATAAAGAGTTGATGTTGAACTGACTTTGCCTCGCTTTCTCCCTGCAGTACATGAGGTCTTTGAATAACTTCAGAGCCGAGCAGCCTCACCAGCACGCCATGTACTACCTCCGTCTACTAATGACCGAGGTTGCTTGGACCAAAGACGAGCTCAGAGAGGCTCTGGATGGTGAGGATGGAGTCTCTTAATCTCTCTCTTTCTCTTTACTTCGGTCTCAAAGTCCCAGTCCTTGTGCTTATTAGCCCCTTTCTTTACTGTGGACCAAACTGAGTTCACTGAGGTACAGAACGAATACATAGTGGAGCTCTTCTTCAGACTAGATCTGAGCAAGTGAAGCTTGTAGCTAGTTGTATGAATAAAGCCGGGTTTCCACCAAGAAGTTCCTGGTAATTTTACTACTTTTCAAGGAACTAAAAGGTTACTTCAGCCCACTGTTGTCTGCGTTTCCACCTCGGTCTAAAGAAGTGTAAAAGCAACATGACATGTGACGAGGTAAACACACTCTGAAGCCTGCAGTTCAGTGTGTCCGCCTGTTTCATCTAAAAAAAACACGTTGAAATAAAATAAACGTTAAAATTCGTCTCACTGCGACGACATTTACTGCTGCATAGTATTTACTGATGCACGTTGGATGTAATGAATGAAAAGCAGGGCGGAAAATAAAACGAAGAGCGTCCGTCTCCACAGTAAATCATCTGTTGAGTGTTTGATGGTTATTTATTTGTGCTTTATGACGTAACGGCCATGAATCAATCTGAAAATAACTTTATTTTCTTTCATTTGTGGCACCACTGCGATGTCTCTTCTTCCGCTCGCGCGATCTCTCTTTTTTTTTTTTTTTTTAATAAGTCAGGAAGCCGACAGCAGAGCCTAACTTTACTTTTAATGCTATCAAACAAAGAGAAAGGCTCTCCCCTCGTCCTAAATCGATACTAGAGTACTTCCTTGTTTACGAATGAAGCGGTACAGTTGAAGCGGCGGCGCTGTGTGTGTGTTTCACCAATCGGCGAAAGTCATCCCCGCAAATTCCACCCTGAAAGTTCCTGTACTTTCAGAAAGTACTACCTCCTGACCAGGGCTTTTCTGGGGGGTAAAAAGACCCCGGAACTTAATTTAGTCTCTGCTCCCTGCGGTCAAAACGCAATCAGTTCCCCAAAAGGTTCCTAGATCTGGGGGGAAGTTCCTGCGGTCAAATAGGGGCTTAACTAATATTTGGCCGTTGGTAAGGAATTTCATTTTTCTCAGTTTCATAGGCTTGAATTCCTCGGCTTAAGTTTCAATGTGTTTGGCGTACGGTCGATAGAGGGCCACTCTTTCCCTCCTCACCTTAGGTCTTTTACTCTCTTCTGTTTTCCTCCTGAAGTCCTCATTTGAATGCTAACCTTGTTCTCCAGCAGATGCCTCCCTAGCTGCAGTCTTTCCTCTCCGCAGTGCCGGTCTGAAGCCTGAAGGGCAGATGGCTATATTTTGTACCACGGAGCTTACACAGACTATCCTCAAATTCACATGAGACTCAATTAACCTGCAGGGTCGAAGCCTGCAGCCCAGTCACCGGGGCTTCCAATTACGCAGCCTTGTTCCCTTATCAGTGTCTTTACCCCCCTGCCGTCCCCTGTATGGGGTCTATGAGACACTGTCAGTCTCTTCTTTCCTAGTGTGTGTGTGTTGGTGTTACTGTGGACACAAAATAATTTTTTCCTAGTTTGTGTGTGTGTGTATTCTTGAATCTGGGTCAGACGTTGCTTGAATTCAGATTGGCCAGCCCACATGGAGACTTGATTTTTATGCATGTGTAACTGAATGTGTAAGTGTGTGTGTTTTACCAGGCTTGCATGATTATCTAACGTGTGACCGCTGTTGTCTTGTTCGTGACGCACACACACACACACACACACACACACACACACACACACACACACACAGAGCAGTTATTCTGTTTTTTTCCCTGATTCAGGCTTGATAGCAGCTTGCGAAATTGCTCGGGAAATTGCTATTTGATTGATTGCTGTTGTCTGTGATCTGTATTCCAGATGTAACTCTCCCACGCCTCAAGGCCTTCATACCTCAGCTATTGTCACGGTTACATATTGAAGCCCTTCTCCATGGCAACATCACCAAGGAGGTTTGTCACTGTGTTTTTTACTGCCAGCTGAGGAAATCTTCTTTCCCCCTTTTTATATAAGTTTTGAAAAATCTGCCTTTTCCTCAGTCAATATTGAATACACCTTCGTATTCTCGAACATCTGAGTCACATTCAGCGTTTTATCTTGCCTTCCAATCATATCACAGAGGATTATAGTCAAAAACCCTCTTATAAGCTCCTGCGATCAAGTCACACTTTATATGAGGTCCCAGCTGTGACAGCACCCGCCTTACGCCTTGTAATGATGACAGCGTCACAGTCTGCTGGAGGGAGAATTAGACTCGCAATGATCCGTTTCGTCGTCATCGAGCTACAGTGCTCCTGTAACGCCAGAGCACGAACTGACCAAGTAATTTGGCAAAGAAGCCTTGTAATATGAGGCTGTATGAAAGATGAAGAGTCAGGTAGTCATGTTTTGATGGGAATTTTGTACTTATTAATGTTAGCAAAGCGGGCCAATTAGAGGGCAGGAAATGTAGCTGTTAAACATTGATTATAAAAAAAGCTATTGGTGATGTAGTTTTAATTACTTTCTTGTTGTTTTGCGGTAGCTAAACCTATTACCGTGTGTACTTCTCCCCTCACATTTAATTAATGAAACTTTGTTCCACAAGCACAACTTTTTCAGATAAAACATTGACTTTGACTGCAGCGGTGTACATTATTTTTCCTACAAAGAATGACGTTGTGGATGTCTGAAACGTTCATTTCGACTAGCAAGAATTGAATTACGGATATCTGCAATATATATATATATGCAGTTAAGCTATTAAATGTTAAAACATCTTGCCATACATTTATACTTTTTAAGGATTTAAAGATATCTCAACTAGGAGAAACAAAGTTTTAGATATCTTGAAATACAATTTGCACTTTTAAGAATGTCATTGCAGATATCTCTAATTGCAATAATTTTGACCAGAAGATATGCCATTATGGATATCTAAAATATAACAGTGGACAGTCCATGAACCCCTTCCTATCTACCCGTCAACAGATATCCACGAGGCATTCAGATGTCTGTAATTGCATTTGTTTCTTGTTATAATTCAAATTGTAGATATCTGAAAATTGCATTTTTACTAGTCGCAATGTATTTTTGGATATTCAAAATTACATTATTGATATCTGGAATGACTAGTATGACTAGTAACAATGGGATTGTAGATTTCTGAAATGGGAGTTTTTCCTATTAGGAATTCTATTGAACTGTGTATATCCGAAATTTAAAGCACAATACACCTGAATGGCAAAAGTGACGTAGTTGTGGATATCTGAAATGTTCTTTTTGACTAGGATGAATTGAATTACAGATATCTGCAATATATATCCAGTCTAGCTATTAAATGTTAAAACAGTCATAGTGTGATGTATCTGCTACTCAAACTTCCAACTTATTTTCAAACTATTTTCTGCTGACTGTTAAAAACTAATAGTGAAAATGTCCACAGTGAGGTCTGTGGATTATCCTGAGTAAGCAGTACATTGTTTCTGGAAACATACATTGCTGTGGATTTGTTTTTTATGCTTTGAGCACCACAAGCAAAAAATCCTTTTCACTGTCTCTGTATAAGTGTAGCAACAGAAATCTCTAAAACTTTGCAAATAAAATCAAAAGCATCTGCATAGAAACATACATTGAATATGGAATATCAAGCAACTTTTAGGTGTAGGTTGAGAGAGCAATGCTTTACCCATGTGTACCACCAATTAGCAATCTAATCAACAAATTGAGGGTGGAAAAGGTCCAATGTCAAGACAACTTAATTGTGGTCTTCGTAGAAACCACAGCGTAATGCAGCCTGGTGGGAAATGTCACAACAATTCTGGTAAATGTACATAGAAAATCACTAACTGAAATAGGAGCCAGGTTGAAGGAAAGTGTGCATAACAGAAAGTTAAATTACAAATTCTTGGATATAGCTAATCATCAGTACATAATGTTTTCCTGAGTGTAGAATTTTCCTTTTAAAAAATACAGTTCTTGTCGAGTAAAATGTTTTGTTTTCCCTCCCTGTGTGTCGTCTCTCTAGTCGGCTCTTGGCATGATGCAGATGGTGGAGGACACGCTCATTGAGCATGCTCACACAAAGCCCCTCCTCCCGAGCCAGCTGATTCGCTACAGAGAGGTGCAGGTTCCAGACGGTAGGTCTTCTACTCCCCCACATCCCAGACGCACACCGGTTAAGCACTCTTAATCATCAATTGCCAGTCATGCCTGTCTTCAAGCCGATGAGTGCTTACCCAGCGCTCTTGTCCTCGTCATCAGTGACGCTGTCTTGCGTTTGTAAAGACTTGATTAAATTTGACATCCCTCATTTCCCTCAGAGGAACATACTAGTCACTGACTGGAAATGGACGTCATTGGGCAAATTTGCGTACACACCTTCCTCCTCAGTTCAACGATGAATGCACACGCGCCAAGCAAAGCACCTGTGCTGCCGGTCTGATTACATTAGGGAAGTGGAGTGAAACCTATGCTGTGCAGGGCCACCTGGAAACATCCTGTGTATCACCGAGGGATTTTTCCAGGCTTGGCTCCAGACTGCCAGTCAGACACAGAGCAGGAGCGCAGGAGAAGGACATAAAGGATGTAAACACTAAGTTGGATTATGAAGTGATGGACTGGCTCACAGTCTATCCAGGAAACATGTTAGTACACTCACAGCTGAAAGCTTTAGAGCCGAAAGTTCCTGTGAATCTGTACAGTAACACATTAATCGTTGTTAAAGGCACCATGTGATCCAAATGTTATCCAAAAGATAGCCCAATGCCCAAAATTCAAACACAGTTTTGGAGCCTGCTATCACTCTTAATTTGATCGAAAGGGGTTTTAGTACAAAGACTCATAATAGAAAACAACTGTAATTTAGATGGTCAAAAAAATGATTGATTGAGCATTTAAAGCAGTAAGTCGTGCAGTTAGCTGTTGTGCTGTAAGGAAATATCCAGTTTCACCTCTTAATATGCTTTTAGTTTTTTTGAGTTATGCCAAAATTACATTATGGATATCTGGATTGTTTTTCATTTTGTGTTTCATCAAAAAGCATTTGTGGATATCTGAAATTGAAAGCCCAGTACACATCAATGGCAAAAGTTACATCATTTTTCCTGGGAAGAATGGCGTTGTTCATTTTGACTAGCAAGAATTGAATTACGGATATCTGCAATACATTTCTAGTCCAGCTATTAAATGTTAAAACAGCTTGCCAAACACTTATACTTTTTAAGGATTTAAAGATATCTCAAATTAAGTTTTGACTAGGAGAAATAAAGTTGTAGATATCTTGAAATACAATTTGTACTAGTAAGAATGTCATTGCAGATACCTCTATTACTACAATAGCCGTGTTTCCATTCACATATTTTTATGTGCATTTTGAAGTATTTCATTAGAGAAGCAGTATGGAAATGGCAGAGTTCGATAAAACTTCCTCAATTGCAGGAAAAAAAGTTTTTACGCTCGCTTGAGGTGGTTTTTGCCTTTTATCAAAAAATAGTTGATGCGTTATGGAAACGCCTTTGCTGTATAAATTCTGATGTAGCAAACATTTACTCACATGACTGTTCAGCTATTTCCGCTGTCGTCGTCTTCACGGATATTTCCATAACGGTTGAATGCTTGTCTTCGTCTCCGGACAGCATGAAACATGACCAATACTAGCTGACATGAAAAAACAATTACAACTTGCCCAATTCCTGAAACACCATTTTTCTCTGGCAGATGGTTAAATGCATGCATGGCCAAGCCGACTTGTTTTGTTTCTGGTTCGCATTCTCAGCCTCTACTTCTTCTACTCTGTTTACTGGTGGATTACAGCCATGTGTAGCCTGTAGCGCCAACTTCTGACTGAACTACGCTGACAAGCCGAGTTTATTCGCTCCAAACCAGTTAATGGAAACGAGCCTGATTCACATTTCTTTTTTTTGCGACATTTCAAAAGGTCGCTTAAAATTCGCTTAACAATTGAATGGAAACGCAGCTGCTGACAGCGTGATGTTTAACGTGTTGTGACAAAACAAAACACACCAGCCTGAAATTTCCACACTTTATATTAGTGCTTTGCTTAATCAAAGAGCTTATCTGCCCAAAATGTTTACGGGTACTTTTTACAAGTTAACTAAAGAAAAACTTTTGACATGTTGAGAAAGAAAGCTAGGGGAGATGTTGAGGACTGTGGACACGACACTCCCCGAACGCAGAGCCAAAGTTGCCCCGTCAGCATGTGCATAAAGGCACCTGCATTACCCAGCCTCAACTCGTCCTCCATTCAAAGTGAGCTGGATCACAATGGACTCAAACAAACTGAAGCGGAGCGTTAAAGGAACCGGTTTTCCCTATGCAAGTACTGATGGCTCCTCTCCATGTTCTGCTCAAAAGAAAATTTGAAGTAGGGATGAAAGGCTGGAGGAGGCCAATTTGGAACCACTCAGCAAAAAGCACAATGTTGGCATTCAGCAGGAAGTCTGTCTCCGCCTTTCTGGAGAGTGTCACCACTGTCCTCTGTCTGAACTTCCCTGTTTTACTTTATTATACTCGTCCACGCCTGGAGCAAAGTGCTCGGGCATGACTTCGTATCTACATTTGAAACAGCTCACTTGTTAAGCAGCACTGATTATGTTCTTTTTGAAGGACCCAATTATGCATACAAGGATCATCATTTGGAATGGAATATACCGTATAGATACGTACAGCTAGGCTGTTGAAATTCATTCCCATGCTTATCTGAGTTCATTGATCACTGGGGATTTTGGGTTAATGAAGAGGATTTTACTTCAGCTGTTTTTGGCTTTGTCACTGCATTACATGTTGAGTTTAGTTCTCAACTTACCAGCACGGCTCAGTCACGTTTGACAGAATCATTTCAACTTGGTTATTTTTTTGGCATTTTCTCCTTTTATTTGACGGAGGACAGTGTAGAAATGAGGGGGAGAGAGACAGAGGGGGGTGACTATGTGTGGGGAAAGAAATCGATACAGCATACTACTGCAATATTTTGCGTAGCAATGTTGTATTGATACACGGACGTCTATTCTGTCTTTCAGAGGTTGTAGCGGGCTCAGTTTTAAAGCTAGAGTGAAGATCCTCCTCCTTAGGTATCCTATGAAACTAGGATACCTAAGGAATCGATTTGCTACCATATCATGTTAGCTTGTCGGGAACGAAACTCTCACCTCAAGATATGTGAATAAAACCTCTGATATGAACGGAGTGAAAACTGTATCTCATTAGATAAAACAGATGTTGACAAACTGCATAATTTGCAGTTGAAAAAAGGTAATTAATCGCAATATATCTTATCGCAACAAGATCGTATCGTGACTCTCACGTGCGTCGGTCATTGTTTACAGTCTGATTAGCAACTTGAGATGTGAGAATGGAGTTGAGAGACGACGTCCACAACCGGATTGTTTCATGTTTCAATGCAGATAAATAAATATAAAAGCAAATAAAAATCGTCGGCAGACACTATATTCTGTTTATAGACATTACTAGGGCTGCAACTAACAATTATTTTCTTTGTTGATTAATCTATCGATTATTTTCTCGGTTAATCGATTAGTTGTTTGGTCTATAAAATGTCAGAAAATGGTGAAATATGTCGATCAGTGTTTCCCAAAGCCCAAGATGACGTCCTCAAATGTCTTGTTTTGTCCACAACTCAAAGATATTCAGTTTACTGTCATAGAGGAGTAAAGAAACCTGAAAATGTTCACATTTATTCATTTTTTCTTAAAAATATACTCCAACCGATTAATCGATTATCAAAATAGTTGGTGATTAATTTAATAGTTAACAACTAATCGATTAATTATTGCAGCTCTAGAGATTACCTGTTCCATAATCTGTTTGCTGTTTTTAAAAACTGGAGCAGTACGACAAGAGATGAAAAAGGAAATGAGTTTTCGATTTTTTGGAAATACCAAAAAAAAAATACTGAATATTCTCCTTACTACTTCGGTGCCTGTATAAATACATACAGAATACATGTCTGCTCCTTCAGTTGTGTCACTGACTTTAGTTTTTTTCAGGCTCAGCTTGAGAGCCCTGCCTTTTTTTCCCCTCTGTGAATAATGCATTTCCAACTGCATGTGTTTACGTCATATGATTACAATACTGCAAAAAATAAACATATTTCTGTTCCTCTCAGGTGGCTGGTATGTTTACCAGCAGAGGAACGAGGTGCACAACAATTGTGGCATTGAGATCTACTATCAGACAGACATGCAGACCACCCACGACAACATGCTGCTGGAGCTGTTCTGCCAGATCATCTCTGAGCCCTGCTTCAACACACTGAGAACCAAAGAACAGCTGGGTGAGCCCACAGAACATTATGTACAACATATCGTGTGTACCATGTGTGTGTATATAAAGACAAGAAAACAGTGGCAGTTGTGTTTACATTTTGCTGCCAGGTTGGGAATATTTATTCAGGCAATTTTCTGTGAGAAGAAAAAAACGGTAGTTAGATGCTACTCTATAAAGACCAGAAACTGTGTAAGTGAAGTTTCTAAAGTGTCTATCAACCATGATGATGTTTAATAACTAGGAGAATGAATGGATTTCAATGAGATTGAGATCTTGGCAGTAGTGCTGTAATCGTAGCATAGACTGTATATAAAGATGGACGACATTATAGCTCCCCAAAAGTGAGGCCAAAACATCTCGATCGCCCCCTGGTGGCTGGCTGCAGTATACGTCATAAATCCCGCCCACTTCAATGTTAGTGGATGGGACATGGGCCAAACTAAAACGTCAAAGTACACGTCAAATACATTTTTCCCAAAGATGGTTTCTGTCACTTTAGGTAGTTCTTATCATGCTAATGTACGTTCAAGTCTTCACTTTTCTAATAAGTTTGGTTTTAATTAGAGCTGTCAAAAGTTTACGCGATTATAAAACGATAACGCAAATTTGTTTTAACGCCATTAATTTCTTATACGCATTAACGCAACTGATCTTTCGGAGGTTGTAGTTGGCTCAGTTTTAAAGCTATAGAGTGAAGATATCATATGACATCATATGAAACAAGAAAACCTAAGGAATCCATTGGTACCAACCATACTAGCTTGTTGCGAAGGAGGCTAAATAACGCTCCAAATTGTCATGGCCATTTTCAAAGGGGTCCCTTGACCTCTGACCTCAAGACC
>CAKAKR010065043.1:0-16922 GCA_916700685.1 Adelosebastes latens | reverse complement strand
TGAGCATATTGTTTTATGCTAAATGCAGTACCTGTGAGGGTTTCTGGACAATATCTGTCATTGTTTTATGTTGCTAATTGATTTACAATAATAAATATATACATACATTTGCATAAAGCAGCATATTAGCCCACTCCCATGTTGATAAGAGTATTAAATACTTGACAAATCTCCCTTTAAGGGATTTGATCCCATTCAGACACAACAGCATCATTGATGTTGGTGATCAGTTCATCCCAAAGGTGTTGGATGGGATTTAGGTCAAGTTCTTCCACACTTTATGGAGCTGGCTTTGTGCACGGGGTGCGTTGTCATGTGGAAACAAAGAGATAAACACAAAATGTTGTCTGACATATCATTGTATGCTGGAGCATTAAGGTCTCCAGGAAAAACAGACCCAGACTGAAGGTATACAGAATATGGACAAAGGTGTCCACCTACTTAAGATTCAAATTGTGTTTCTGAGGCGCCATCCAGTGGCACCGATGAGAGCTGCAGGAGGGGAGGTTTTCTGAGGACAAAGATGTTTTCATTTGCATCAGTGACATGTTTTTTCATTTCGGTGAAAAGAAAAGAAAAAAAAAACCTGTGTCGGAAACAAGAGAGAGAAATATTCAGTGAGTATAGAGCAGGAAGGAGGGATGATGGAGGTGTGAACGATAAAGATGCAGACAGATCAGACGGATACTGAAATATTCCTGTGGTGACTTTTATCTTGTTCTGGGTCTTGTTCTGCACTTTTGCACAAAGATACTGAATATATACATTTTGATTATTGTGGTCACTTCAGCAAAGCAGACTCATGTCCTGTTGTTCCAATTGTTGTACAGGTTCAAGCTGATGCCTCACAATAAGGACACTGCAGCAGAAAATATCCAAATAAATGAAATAGAAATATTTCAATTCTGTTGAGTGTTAAAGAGGACCTATTATGCTTATTTTCAGGTGCATACTTGTATTTTGGGTTTCTACTAGAACATGTTTACACACTTTAATGTTCAAGAAATGCTTTACTTTTCTCATACTGGCTGTGCTGCAGCACCTCTTTTCACCTTCTGTCTGAAACGCTCTATTTGAGCTCCTAGCTATGTGGATCCAACAGATGTGTTACTTGGTGACATCACCACGTTACAGAAGAAAAGGCGGGACATCAAACAAGGCGTTTCAGGCCGTTCAGGAGCCGTTTCTGTGGGAGAGAGTAACTCCCTTTGGCGTGGAAAAAGCACAAAAGCATAATAGGTCCTCTTTAAAGGGACTGTTTGTAACTTTTTAAGCGTATAAATGTACCGGGTCGGGACACATGCGCGTTCGCATATGCGCGCTCGCGTGTGGCCGGAGCCCCGTCTCCTCTGCCTGCTCGCCTTCACTCAGACACACTGCAGAAGAGTTAGTTTAGCTCTGAGAATATCTAGTGAATGTTCAGTGGACGTTTGTGCAGAAATAAATGCTGCAGCTCCTCCAGACCAACAGAGGTTTTCCGTGTCTTGTGAAGTGACGGGGCTCCTCAACGAGTTACGTTGTCGTCTCTGACCGGGTGCCGGTGTCTCCCTGCGGCTGCCGGCTGCGGTCGGGAGGCGATAACGTCACTCGTTGAAGAGCCCCGCTGCCTCAGCCTGCCTCAGCCTGCTGAGGATCAGCATTGATTCATGGAGAGACCGTCGTCTGGTCAGCTAACATTACTGCCAAGCAGCTGAAATATAGAGTGATATTGTGGTTTTAGCTGACGTGTGTCTCCTCACTGTTTTGAGCGATGCTCGTTCATGTCTATTTAGACCGAGCAAGCGCAAGCTCAACGCTGACTTTCGTTGATTTCAAGGCCACAGGTGTCGCTGTTAACAAGCATTTCTGAAAGTTACAAATAGTCCCTTTAATGTTTTTTTTTTTGGATTTGTTTCTGCAATTTTTAAAGTTTAAAACTTATTTTTTTTTTATTATTATTTCTGATTTAACTATGTAACAATGAACTCTGAACAAATGCTGTAAAAAATAACATAAATCATTAAATTTTTTTACTTCAGTTTCCACCCAAGCCCTGTCCTCCCGACTCCAAAAAGAAAGTCTCTTAATTGTAATATTTACGAGCTATTCATCATTTTCTGCAAGTTTAATTTTAATGTATAAGTTCTTTTAACATCTGCGCACAAGCACAACCAAACTAACTAATTTCTAACGAAGATAACTGTCTAAGAACATTCTCTATAATTAATACCAGATTAGTTTTTTCCCCCAGGAAATAAAGTAATTGCCATTTTGTTTTCCCAACATGAACGTCTGAACGCTGCTGCAAAGCCTTCTCCACGCTGGCGGAAATAAATATCCGGTGGTGAAATACTGAATAATATATTTGGTGAACCTTAAAGTAGACAAATTTAAATATACTGAGTCTAAAAATACTGCAAACAGCCTCAGAGTGTGTTTTGGATTGAGCTGTTGAAATTCAAAGAAAGACAGAAAATGCAGTCAGTGGCAATGTGGTTCTTCAGTTTGAGGTCTATCACATATATTATCATTTTTTATTACTACCACAAGATATTTTATACCTGTATTTAGCAGAAGTCCTGATTAACACTGTGTTTCTGGTGACACATTTTGAGTGAAAAACTGAAGGTAAAGTCACGACGCTTCATGTAGACCAGGTTGTTTTTTAATGACTTATTATCACATCATTTATTTATACCGTTCATTTCACAAAAAGCGACACATGACGTGGTACTGCAGATCATTTAAGGGGTCGCCACAAGAAAACAACAGTCTGTGCAAATAGTGCATTTTTCATAGAGACACAGTGATTAAAAGCCAGACAGAGAAAAAGACAGGACAGGTCTATGGTGTATGAATCCTTGTGCACTGTATGTCTGTGTTCCTGCTTACTAAGAAATCATCTAAAACAATAATTATGTCCCACATTTGTGGTTTAAATTCAGTTATTTTTGGATGCACAGAAAATATTTCCATCCAAATCAACTTCTTTGCTGATGATGTTATCCTATATCTGTAGGGTGAATTCAGTTTTTCTTTATCTTTTTCTGTTTTAGATGTAAACAGGCTGCACACAACAACAAACAGCCTTTTCAGAAGACTTTACTTGGTTAAATTTTGAGGGGGTTAGCTGCAAATATTCGTGATTTTTCTAAATCTGAATTCATCACAAAGATTAAAAACATGCAGGAGGTAGAAAAACACAGGGAGGTAGAGAGGAAGATGCGAAAAGAAGAGCACATTTAAGGTCCCATTTTACATAAACATTAACAGTAGAGAAGTTTCTGGTTGTAGACAGGCACACTGTTTAGCATCAATAATATCCATGGCTTTAAAAAGGCATCCATTCAGCTTCATGCTTTTATCTGTTTCATGGCAACGAGCTGCTGTCATGCTGTCAGCTACGGGTATCGTCTTGTGGTTTTTTTTTATTATTATTTGGTCAAATTAATAGCACAAGACATCGTCATGCAGATCACTCACAGACCAACGAGGAAGACACTGAGGAACATTGATGCTGCGTTCCAGAAATGTCGGAAATCCAGAGACAGACATTTTCCAAAATACTGATTCTGATGATCTGAACATGGAGTTTCACAGTGTGCATGCTGCACATCATTGTTTCTAACTTTTTAAATAATTGTTAAACATGAATTAGATCTTTAAAGCTGCACTAATAAATATCTTAAACCTGCAATAACAGATTTTTTTTTGGCCACTTGGGGGCAGCAGAAACAAAGGTGCTGAAGGTGTAATAACATTTGCACTTGCAGCCGCTAAAAGGTTACGTAACAAACCAATATTGCCTGTTTATATAAAGTTGGCTGTTGCTTAAAAACTGCTGACATTGAATGAAACGCAGCATTGTAATAAACTTATCATGCATGAGTCTGTCGGTCACGTAGTTAAAAGAAGAAAAAAAAAAGAACGGCAACGCTTCATTCAAGTCTGTAATTTCCCGGCAGTTTTCTGGAAAGGATGATTATTTGTACACACTTTAAATTCTGAATAACTTAAAGTGTAACTTAGAGTATTTTTACTCACTGCACAGTAGAGCTGCAACTATTAATCGATTAGTTATCAACTATTAAATTAATCACCAACTATTTTGATAATCGATTTGTTTGTTTTTAAGCTAAAAAAAAGTCAAACTTCTCAGATTCCAGCTTGTTAAATGTGAATATTTTCTGGTTTCTTTCCTCCTCTATGACAGTAAACTGAATATCTTTGAGTTGTGGACAAAACGAGACATTTGAGGACGTCATCTTGGGCTTTTCTGACATTTTATAGACCAAACAACTAATCGATTAATCAAGAAAATAATCAACAGATTAATTGACAATGAAAATAATTGTTAGTTGCAGCCCTACAGCAGATCAGCTGAACATGGAAAAATGAGACAGGCAAAAACTATTATATGGAGAGTAAAGTTTCCAATTAATAACGAGTAACAAATTGTTTACTTAGGTATAAATTAGGGCTGTCAAAGTTAATGCGTTAATAACGTTTTAACGCCATTAATTTCTTTAACGCATTAATGCAATCGATCTTTCGGAGGTTGTAGCGGACTCAGTTTAAATGCTAGAATGAAAATATTAGCATCATATGAAAATAGAATACCTAAAGAATCCATCGGTACCAACCATGTCATACTAGCTTGTCGCGAAGGAGACTACATAATGCTCCAAACTTATGCTAAATTTTGGCGAGGAAAAACTGGCATGGCTATTTTCAAAGGGGTCCCTTGACCTCTGACCTCCAGATATGTGAATGAAAATGGGTTCTATGGGTACCCACGAGTTGTTGAGTTTGCCATTTTATGATTTGAGCATATTGTTTTATGCTAAATGCAGTACCTGTGAGGGTTTCTGGATCAATATCTGTCATTGTTTTGTGTTGTTAATTGATTTCCAATAATAAATATATACATACATTCTCATAAAGCAGCATATTTGCCCACTCCCATGTTGAGAAGAGGATTAAATACTTGACAAATCTCCCTTTAAGGTGCATTGATTGACAGCCCTGTAATTAGCACCAAATTGTCGTAGTTATTTCCAGAAAACGTTGTTATTATTAGGGAAATTACAGACCCGTAAATTAAAGCGATACCGAAGGAACTACAAAGACCAGATCAGAGCATAAAAACAGGTCACTTAAGGCGTAATGTAGAATCCACAGAATGAGGAATGTAAATGAGCGTTATGTACATCAGGCTATAGTCATCTTTGGCACTTGTGATTTCCTGTTTGACATAAATATTAAAAGCTTCAGAGAGATATGAGACAAAATGGCTGGAGACGTCCGACAGCACCGTCCGGCTCTTCATCCTCTTCCTCTGCACTGTTCGTCTTCATTAAAGTCTCTTTTTAGTGTCTTTTCAAACCCTCAACACAGAAGAGTCAGAGCTGCGTTTTGCCGGCGCTGGACGTTGCATAGTGTTGTTGGAGAGTGAAGGAGCGAGACTGTAGAGTAATAGCCTGGTGGTGAGGAGGCGTTTCGGGCCTCAGAGTTGATCACTTCTATTTTGTTTTTCCGTCTTGTAAACATGAGGCCCGGGTTGTCAGGCACTGTAGAGTTCAACGCTCCGTCTGCTGGTCGACTTCTCTCCATGTTTGCATGTGTGTTTAAAAATAACAATGAGTACAGTTCTGAGAGTCTCCATGTTATTCTAATGATACTGTGTCTGTGTGTTATTTAAGAGAGTGTGATGTGGCACCGCTGGTACTGAGGCTTTCTTCACAACCACAGCTGATGCCATTTTGGAGGTCATTTTGGCTGCTAAGAGAACTGTCTCTTCTCCTAAAGAGGCAGATCTTCCTCTCAGGCTGCAGCTAAATCTGTGACCTCAAACGTTATCTTAAAGGACAACCTGTTCTCACTCCCAACTCGTCAAACACCGCCGTTTGGTCAGCGCCCCTCGGCATCGGAAACAGACGCACGGAGGCACCTTTTAGCAACAGTATGTGACGAACCGGGCTTTCAACTAACTCCAATGTAAACCCACCCACGGCGTTATTCGACAGACAGAGCAACGTTGACTTATTTTGTCACGTGAGTCGTTAGTATCATCAGTCCTGTCATTCCTGTGAGTCGTTAGTGTCGTCAGTCATGTGAGTCGTTAGTGTCGTCAGTCCTGCAATTCGTCAGTCACGTGAGTCGTCAGTATCATCTCTCATGTGAGTCGTTAGTACCGTCAGTCCTGCAAGTCGTTAGTCACGTGAGTCGTTAGTATCGTCAGTCGTGTGAGTCACGTGAGTCGTTAGTATCGTCAGTCCTGCAAGTCGTTAGTCACGTGAGTCGTTAGTATCGTCAGACCTGCAAGTCGTTAGTCGTGTGAGTCGTTAGTATCGTCAGTCACGTGAGTCGTTAGTATCGTCAGTCCTGCAAGTCGTTAGTCACGTGAGTCGTTAGTATCGTCATTCCTGTAAGCCACAAGATATAATCAGATACTGTTAGTTGTTTTTGTAACGGAGTAAGTTAAAAAACACTAAAACAGTGACAGATTTTAAAAAGGCTGCTCAGCCGTTTTCAGCCTCCATAATGGCGCCAGAGTGGGCGTAGTGAACCTGTTAGCCTTCCACATGCTGTGCGTGAACACATGAACGCACAGGTGAATCCCTCGGTCTCAGGTCCAGACCTCCATGGGCACCATGGCCTCCTTGGTGCCCATGGGAGGAAGCAGGTTCTGCTCGCTCAGGAACTGAAGAGGAAACTGGACCGCGAAGCCGCGGATCCTCTTCAGCTCCTCGTGAGCCCGGGCCAGGTCCTCCTGGGCCAGGCCCGGCTTGGCGAGGTAGCCCTCCAGCTCCAGGATGCTACGGACGTCGCTGGATGGCAGACAACGGAAGACCTGGAGAAAAGAGGACGGACAAGTCAGAAGGTCAGAGAGAGAGCCGGGGTTTGGTATAGAGAACTGGTTCGGAAATTCTGAACTTTTTGGAGGGGGTATTATTAATTAAATTAAATTAAATTAAATTAAATTAAATTAAATTAAATTAAATTTATTTTATTTTATTTTATTTTATTTTATTTTATTTTAATTTAATTTAATTTAATTTAATTTAATTTAATTTAATTTAATTTAATTTAATCTAATTTAATTTAATTTAATTTTTCAATTAATGCTTTTTTTTTAAATGTGTATTTTTTTGTTAATAATTTATTTTATTTATTTTTTAGCTGAGAGGTTAGTTATAATCATTTCACATGAATTCAATAAGTCAATCAGTCTGTCAATAATATATAAAGAAATAAAAAAAAGAATATTAAATAATTAATGAAATTATGACAATTAAAGAAAATACCGCCTGCAAACTGTATTTTGGAGAAAAATAAATCAAACAGTTATGCTATTTTAGAAAAAATATGAAAATATCAAGATATATATTGTATATTGAGATATAGCCTAAAAATATTGAGATATTATTTATAAGCCATATCAGCCAGTCTAAGTTGGAGCATCAAATGATATGTTTTATTTTTCATAGTGATAAAGTTAATAAAAGCAAATCTTGAATCCCAGCCAAGTGGAACAAAGCGAGTAGGAGACGTCACATCAGACTCACCTTCTGGTAAATGGTGGCGTTGCGAGAGCAGGTGGCCATCCAGATCTCCTTGTAGAAGTGGTCGCTGAGGGGATCCGACACGTCGATGGAGGCATCCGTGTTAGCGCCCAAAATCGTCCTGAGAGAGAGAGAGAGACGGAGAGACGGAGAGATCAGGAGAGAGACATGAAGAAACACTGACGGAACCAGAGAGGGAAACACTGAAGGAAGTTGCGAGCTGAGATATTTGGCAACAAGACGCAGACATGATGATGAAATTCACACAGTTCCTTAAAGAATAAAAGACGTAAAATAAACTCAACATTCTCAACAACTACAAGAGAGAACACACCGTATTAAATGATACTAAGATCATGTAAAATCACCTGACTTACATGATAAAATTAGATTTACATTTAAGCTCCACTGAATTTAAAATCTTAATTCAGCGACAGTTGATTTAAATATATGCGTTGAATTAGACATAAATATCTATGTAACTAAAATAAAAGGCACTAATAAATAAAAGCATCAGTGCTGCGTGCAAATAAAAAATTACATAAAACAAATATTATTGCAGTTATTATTGCATAAAAGTTTTCTCTCCCCCCTAATCTTCTCTTATTTCATGTTTAATGTCTGTAAAGCTTGTAAAGATGCACTGGATGATTAAATAAATCAATAAAATATTAAATTAAATTAAATAAAACAAAATAAAAATAAATACATTTAAATAAATAAATAAATATATAAAATGAAATAAAATAAAATAAAATGTAATAAAATAAAATAAAATAATATAAATTTAAATAAATTTAAATAAATGAATGAATGAATGAATGAATGAAGCAGGATTCAGGATGTGTCAGTACCTGAAGCACTCGAGGCGGAGCTGCAGGGCGTACTTCCCAGCCTGGTACTCCTGCCCGTCCATCACCGCGGTCACCATCTCCGAGTCCTCCACGATCACCGCCACCTCGCTGTCCCTCTTTCCCAGCATGCTCCGGTCGTTGATGTTGGCAGAACCTGCAGAAACACAAAGGAACCAGACAGAGTGAGATCGCAGAGTCCACCAGCAGGTGGCGCTGCAACACCTGAGTTCAGACTGCCTGTTGAAGTTCATCTGAGTGTAAATTAAATATCCAAAGAAATATATATCGCTCATAAGTAAAACATAATGGACATAAAAAAATGAGGTCTGTTTAATATTTAAAATCTGAATGATTACTCCAAAACGAGTCTCCACTTTCAAATTAAGGGCATGAATATATTTTATAGCAATGTTTATTTTCATGTCACTGTATACAGGAGCTGGACAAAATAACAGAAACATCTGCAGAATTTAATTCTTTAAATTATTGTAAAAACTCAGATTTTATATTTAAGTTAGGGTGTTGATTACATTTTTAAGGAATTAGGTTTTTTTTAGACTGAATTTTATTTGTCCCTACTTCTTCTTCTTCTTCCTAATTTTTTTTTATTATTATTATTATTATTTTATTGATTTATTTATTTTTGTTTAAATCATATATATATATATATATTTACTATATTTATTTATTTTTTTGTTTAATTTTTTTTAATTTATATACATTATTATATTATATATTTTCTATTATTTATTTATTTATTCTGATCCACTTAATTTGGATTATTATTATTATTATCATTATTATTATTATTATTATTATTATTATTATTATTATTATTATTATTATTATTATTCATTTACTTAGTTATTTATCCCCTGAAGCACATTAGTTTTGTTTGAGCATATGTGTGATAGAAGTGAAGGTATGTAAGCATGTACTGGTTTGTTAGATGTCCAGTGTTTGTTACGTTTTGTGTATGAAAGTTTGCATAAAAGTGGAAAAAAAATCACAAACTGCAGGTATCTGTGTGGGCGGGCGTGGACAGAATTAAAGAAACATCTTTTACCCGTCACATTTTTCATGCAGCATCTCATTATGGAGTAAAAGTAGTAGAAAGAGGAAGTTGAAAGAGTGAAACAATCACCAAAATGTCTTTTTCATTATCAGTACTATCCTCTGCTTTATAACATTTTCAGGCTTCTTTAATATTTCTCCTCGGTGTCTTCTTTAATATAAAAGGATGTCACCATCTGTCTCTTTCTCTCTGCAGCTCCTGTTTCTTTCTCCTCTATTATACATGTCCAGTCCAGTGTCGGGGGAATATTTCATTACATCTGTCATCTTTTAATCTTGTAATGGAGAAATTCAAGACATCAGCTAAACGTGTGGTATGATCAGAGGGGTGCAGCGTGAGAAGAAAAAAATACCGATTATGACGGTGTTGTCGTCGGCGATGAGCATCTTGCTGTGGACGTAGATGAGCTCGGTGACCAGCTTCCCCTCCAGCTCAGCGTGAGTCCTCAAACCAGCGATGGAGATGTAGTTTATCCACTGGTCATCCACTGGGAACCACAAAAACAACCAGTCAGAGACATATATGGACCTTTTCAAACTTGACAATAAAAGCATTCTAAATGTTCCCTTTGTATTTCCTGTTGCAATGTTTGTTAATGCAGTAGCTGACAGGAAGTAAACTTGGACCAAAGCCGTTGCCCTAGCAACAGAATGGCAGTGAAAGGTCTATCTGGGAAGAGCAACCCGGTCTCCAACAAAATGACATTCCCATACAGCTAAACTGCATCCTCAATTACATTTAGGAGGGAAATATATTTTCTCCCAGATTACGGTTGCAGTTTTAAACACGTGGCGTTTAAATACGTTTCCTTCCAAACGTCACTGAGAATGCAGGTTAGTTGCCAAATAAATTAGCAGAATTTCTTCCACAGTTTTTTATTTAAGATGTATATCTTTTTGCTACATGAGGGAGCCTGAATGTTTGTATTGTTCTGATGATTGTAGCCTCCTTATAACAATGAATCTAATATGACAGGCTAGCGTACATTCTGTTTGTTTAACTGATGAGAGGAAATAGACATTTATTTGATTTATCAAATGTATCTCTTGGACATGGCTGGTTTTCCTATTCAAGATAATATAAGGTGATACGGAAATGGCAGTAAAAATGGTCAGGAACTTTTATTTATACACAAATTCAATTTATAGACTATTATGGATTGGATTGCAATGAGTTGTCATTTTTAAAAAGTGGATCCCCAGAATTAAAGTTTGGGAAACGCTGCTTTAAAAGGCAGGCTTGGTAAAAATTACCAAATTTTAGACACATTTTTGTTATATTAGTTGAAATTCTCATTTCTTCCTGACAGCAATCAATAAATCAAATGCTCTGATAAAAAAAAGAGAAAATAATCCGGTATCCGTGGCTGTCGCATGACTGTAATAAACTACCAGCTACCTACCTGTCTACCTGCCTGCGTGCACTCTACTCGTGCACTCATTTTGGTTCACATTCATTATGATATGTTTATGTTCATAATGATAATTTTGGGGGAGTGGCTTCGGAGGGAGGCCTGAAGCGACGGGCTGTCAGTGTTGCTGACTTGGCAACTTTCTCTCTAGATTTAGTGACTTTTGGAGCTAGTGCTGCTAGCTGCTTTCATTGGAAAAGAGTTGGCAACACTGGGTGACTGTGGCTCAGAGGGTAGAGCAGGTTGTCCACTAATCGGAAGGTCGGTGGTTCGATCCCCGGCTGCTCCAGGTCACATGTCGATGTGTCCTTGAGCAAGACACTTAACCCCAATTTGCTCCCGAAGGCATAGCCATCGGTGTGTGAGTGAGTATTTAGATTAGATCCTGATGGGCAAAGTTGGCACCTCTGCCATCAGTGTGTGAATGGGTGAATGCTGACATGTAGTGTAAAGCGCTTTGAGTGGTCGGAAGACTAGAAAAGTGCTACTAGCTGCTTTCATTGGAAAAGAGTTGGCAACACGGGGCTGGTTTTTCCAGCTGGATCATTATTAAAAAAGTAACGTACTCTTGTTAGTTTCTCAAGATCGCCCTGCGTTTAAGAGATCTTGGCACTAATGTAAAGTACATGTGATTTGACATTTAACGGAGTAAAACATTCAAAAACCAGCAGTGAGATTAAAGGAACGACTGATCTAAAAATACATGAAAGCAGAATGCAGATGTGCAGTTTTCTTATTTTTGTTTTTGGCTTGAACATGTGTTATTTCAGATGTACAGTATGTGGTTCTGTGTGTGTGCATTTGGGGCAGAACTGGGGGTTTGGTTGGGTTCAGCTGTGCTTTAATAACAGACTAAAATAAATGTTTTCCTATATTACAGGTTATACATACTGTACTGTACATGCCCTCCAGCTGCACATATGGAACTTACATTTATCCAGCAGGGCTGCTTTACTGAACGCAAACAAAGTACTTTATAATTTCATCTAGTTCTGTTTTTGGTTCGGTTCTTCAGACATATATTCAGTTTCAACCGAGTCTTGTTTCCCTGATAATGCCGCATTGTGAACAACAAACCTGAGTTTAAATCGGCAGGACGAGAGCTAGTTAACGTTAGCTGTTAGCTTCGTACAGGACTGTGCTGCTTACCGGCTGTGAACAACTAACGTTAACTAACTCTCGTCCTGCTGATTTCAACACGGGACGTTCCATTATGGTGCGTTCAGGTTCTATTCAGTAAACATAAGTATTGGGGCGAAGGTAAATTCTAACGTTATCATGTTTTCAAATGTGATCTTGTTTTTGGTGAGAAACTTGAATAAATCCAGTTGTTAGAAGGAAATGTTTTCACATAAATATAAAATAGATATTAGAGAAACCAGTATGCAAACAGTAATAAAGGAGTGGAAGTTGAAGTACAGGAGATTTATTGTTTTACTTTACCTAGCATGCGAAGCTTCACTGGTATTGGTGCCAACTACTAAATTTCGGGTATCGTGACATCCCTACTTTCACCCTGGATTACACTTTTACATCACTGCAGCAAGGTGAAAATATGTTCAGCTGCTGTTAGGTTGCTCTTTAAGGTCATATTTGTATAATAACTGTAAAAGTATCATTGTTATTAAATACTTTCAGACCATTAGTCTCAAATAAAGAGCTCTCATCAGTTGAGATAAATAAAGGAGAGTTTAAAGTATAATTGTTTAACTAACAATCACTTTACTGATGTTAACACTCTGAAATGTTCTTACGTAATGTCAAACACAAGAGCAGCAAAATAACCAATCAGCTCACAGTCCAACAGCGTGAACAGGAGGCTGAAGCCGTCGTGGCCTCGGACTTACTCTCTTTCTTGAGCTGTGAGATGATGGAGTGGTCTCCTCTGTTCATGGTCCTGCAGAGAGCGAAGAGACAGAGGTGGATGAGCAGCACGTCCACATTCCTCACAATAAAAAGCCTTTGTGTGTGTGTGTGTGTGTGTGTGTGTGTGTGTGTCACAGTGTTTGCACGGGGAGGGCCGAGTGTTTACTCAAGAACGCAGGCTGGACAATGAATGTCTGCACACACACACACACACACACACACACACACACACATGTACATGTACATGCAGGGTTTACAGCACTGTGGTTAAAGAGTTAAGGTGTGGCGGTAATCCCTCACTGGCTCCTTCCAGGATTTAACCCTCATCAAACAAACAGCAGGCAGCGTTCTCGTCATGTTAACACACACACACACAAACACACACCTGTAGTTGAAGTGCATGATGGCCTGGATGGCGCTGCCTCCTCCGGTGTTGATGTCTCCTTCGAAGCCCGGCAGCAGAGGCGTCACCACGTACACTCGGTACTTTTTACCCTCCCTACAAACATTTCAAAACCATACAGAGAGAGAGAGAGATGACGACATTATTAATATATGATGTGATTTATGTATGAAACATTTAACAGCTTAAAGTTTACAAAAGAGAAGAACACAGAGGATGGATGGACGACTGATGACAACTCATCAGATGCTGATTTAGATTAGAAGAACAAATAAGAAGCATTTTCTAATACACCTTTTCCACCGGAATGAGTGCGTATATGCAGGTTTTTTAAACACAGGAAAACCCGCTAAAAGTAGGCAATAGAGTCCTTTCACATTGCCAGTAAACACGTATTCCGATTCACGTTTGACGTCACGAATGCACCAGAAAACAGGGTTAGTTAACACAACAACGTGACTATGTTACGGTGGTTGCTACTTTTTTATATCTGTTATTTATTCAGTCTCTCTTTCAAACTCTCAAACCAGAGTTGGTGATTGTTGGAACAGTGGAAAGACTAATAAAGGTTAGACGGTTTGAAAGTGTGTTTTACGATGATCAGCGAGGTAAAATGACTGTTTCTGTCAATGGAGTCTGGTGGCTTTGAGGAGAGCATATAACGGCTGTTTCTTTTCACATCTAACTCGGTGAATTAAGAGTTTATTTCAACCAAACCAGAGCTGGTGATTGTTGGAACAGTGGAAAGACGAGTTTGAAAGTCGAGTTTGAATGAACTCGAGGCTCCAAAAAGGACGGGGACGTTGCAATTAATGTTCAGAGTCTTAAACCAGGATGCCCCAAATATAATATATATAACAACAACAAACATTTCGACAAAGATCCCTTAGATTTGATTCTTAAAGAATTAACCATGCAAGATGTGTGCTAGTAGGAGATATTACTGTTGAAAAATCTGGTGGCTAAACTATGTGATGATGACGCTGTTTATAAATTACCTCAAACATATCTTTGGCATTTTTGTAGTGCTACATCCAGCTCAACTTGGCACCGCTGCAGTGCATTAGTCTGGCTCTAATCTCCTCTTTAAGGACTACTTTATGAGGCAGTTTGGGAAGTTTAGGAGGCGGATGCTTCAGTTCATCCAAGCTGAGCATAATGACATTGGCAGTTTATCAGTTTTATAGCCCAAAAGACGAGAAAAAGCACCTCGCAAATTCATTCAGAGACCAAGAGAGCAGAGAAACTGGAGTGAAATAAGACGCAGCTTCAGAAAACACGACGAGGAAGTTTGTTTCAACACTGAGCGACTTGTTTTCCTTTATATCAGCTTACACTATGAGAGACGGATCGTTTATAAAAGCCGCCCTGGATTGTTTATACACTGAAGCTTCTAGAAGGAATCTGGCCGGGTTTGTGTGCATGTGTTTTCCTGCGTTTTGTTGCAGGATGTGTGTCCGCTGATAAGCTCTGATATCCCGGACGACAAAACACCACAGAGAGGGAAAGAGAGAGAGAGAGAGAGAGAGAGAGAGAGAGAGAGAGAGAGAGAGAGAGAGAGTATTCAAATAAATCTTCACAGAGGACAAAGTCAAACATGAAATATGATATCATGAAATCAGCCTATTAGTTAGCTGGAAGGTGTGTTTGTGTGTTTCTGGGAAATCATTTCAAGATAAGCCCGAGTGCATATACACAAAGACAATGTGTGACAATCATTTCAAGGTGAAGCCAAATATACACGACAGCCATACAGAAGTGTGTGTTAATCTAATTTAATGTTACCTGTATGCTCTGATGATGCGCAGGGCGATAGCGTCTCCTATCTTGTTGAAAACGTGTCTGTTGTCTGCACAGCTGATGAAGAACTGATTCTGAAAAACAAACAAACATCTATTAATGAAGAACTGTCATTTGTTCTGGTCTCAAGTCACATTTACACTCTGCCAAATGAAAAAAAAAGTATTTTATGGAGGACAGAACCTGACAAAATTAGAAATAAATAAACAAATTATTCGATAAATAAATTAACATGCCATTAAATGTCACAAAAATAATATTAAAAATGAATGTAGGCATTAATTAATTGATAAAATGCTACATAAATTGATATTATTGTTTTAATTTGCTTCTTTATTTATTTACCTTTGTATTAATTCCCCTGTTAATCTATTTTCCCTTTTATTTACGTTATTATTAACTTAAATTTATTTATGCTTGCATTTATTTTTTATTCATTTAAAATGTATTTTTAAAATGTCTTTCTTTGTTATTAAATTTATTTATGTATTTACTTATTTTTATAAATTATTTTCCCTTTGCAATTTTCCCCCTATTTATTTCCCCAAACTTATTTATTTATGTATTCTTTTCTTTATTTATTTTTGCATTTATGTTTTATTCATTTAAATGTAGTTTTTAATTTCTTCCTTTATTATTACATTTATTTATGTATTTACTTATTTGTAAAAAAATATTTTCCATTTGCAATTTTCCCCCTATTTATTTCCGCAAACTCATTTATTTATGTATTCTTTTATTTATTTATTTTTGCATTTATTTTGTATTCATTTAAATGTATTTTTAAATTTCTTTCTTTATTATTAAATTTATTTATGTATTTATTTATTTTTTTTAAAATATTTCCCTTTGCAATTTTCCCCCTATTTATTTCTCCAAACTTATTTATTTATGTAATCTTTTCTTTATTTATTTTTGGCAAGAATTAAGTGTCACAAAATGACAGTAATATATTTGCAAGCGTTCAGCAGGTGTTTGCATTGAATGCCAGTCACTCCTCGGCTTTGCATATTTACTGGGAAACTGCAGACTCCCAGTGTTCATGAACTACCCACCAGTTCTGTGTTTTTACTGGGAGAGATTCACACTGCAATGAGCTCCTTTCTCTAAATCTTGAGTTGCAGTTGATATGGTTAGTTTCAGCTTCTGTGTTGTTGCTACGGTTACCTGCAGATTAACAGTGGTTGAATTGTTGGAGTAGACTTGCTGCTGTTAGATGGACACAGAGAGATAAATACCTCTATGTAGACATAGTGCTGGCTGTTCTGGATGACGCTGACGTAGGCGTTGTGGATGGACTCCTCGTGGTACTTGATGCCAGCGGACCAGTCGGAGGCCGAGCGGAGGATCTGAGGAAGGAGAGAGACGAGTGAGTTTAGGGAGGGAGGACAGGAGGACAACTGTGTTTACAAACGCTTTTAACTCCGACGCTGCAAAGAGGAAAGTTGGATTGAGTTTCATCTCGGACAAAATGTTTGTGTTTCACTCTTGAGACATGTCTCTGCAATGTGATAGCACACTGGAGGAACAAAACAAAATACTTTATTATCTCAATTCCCTACAACATACTAAATCTACACAGAATATACTATCTAGTAGTCGTTCAGGTATACTATTCTTGCAGTAGGCATATAAGACATTAATGTACTTTATGGTTTTGTACGCGATTATTTTCAAGTTAATCATACATTTTTTATCCATTTAAAATGTACCTTAAAGGGAGATTTGTCAAGTATTTAATCCTCTTATCAACATGGGAGTGGACAAATATGCTGCTTTATGCAAATGTATGTATATATGTATTATTGTAAATCAATTAACAACACAAAACAATGACAGATATTGTCCAGAAACCCTCACAGGTACTGCACTTAGCATAAAACAATATGCTCACATCATAACATGGCAAACTGCAGCCCAACAGGCAACAACAGCTGTCAGTGTGTCAGTGTGCTGACTTGACTATGAC
>CAKAKR010065042.1:4664-19116 GCA_916700685.1 Adelosebastes latens | reverse complement strand
TTGATCTTGCTTCACTTTGTAGATTTAAACACGTCACAACTAGAGGGGCACTTGGAGAGTGCAGACCTCCGCCAAGGCCATGTCCTATCTCGCATTATTAACGAAAGTGAAAAAAAAAAATAATGTATCCGCCATTTGATTTGTATCTGCTCCTAAAATAAACAGGTTTTTCCTTGGCCCATAACATAACCTCCTTGGCGGAGGTGATTAAAGAGTTGAGTTATGGCTCACCATGCAGGGAGTACTGCTGGTGGATTCAATGGCAGATACCTGCTGAGGCCCATCCCAGTGTTTTATTTCGTGGCCCAGATGGAGTTTCTTGCTGAGATTCTGGTGTGTGCCATGTGTCATATGCCCTAAAGCTACAGTGCTAGGTTTAGTTTTCACTCTGAGCTCATCTCTGTCTCTCCTTGCTCTCATGCATCAATCTTGCAACAGTCTTGTACTGTATGTCACACTGCAGACGTGATCTGGACCAAAGATCTCTCTACAACTTTAACCAAAAGCATGCAGGAACAGAAAATTCCTCCAAAGTGTAATATTTTCTATCATTTACGAATGTTTGCCAATACACTGTACTATAGACCGGTGTGGATTGTAATATTTTATACTGTACCACTACAACAATTTGCAGGTCTGAAGAAGCTATGCTGTGATTGTAGTTGAGTAAAGATGATAAATAATGTGCGTTTTTCTTTGTAAATCTTTGAGAGATGAGATTTTATTGCACACAGTAAAGATTGAGAGGAGGGCAGAGAAATAGGCTGCAGATCTGGTTCAGCAATAGCTATGAAAGTTTATTGTTTCTTGTGAAATACAGTCGCAGTACTGCTGCTCTTGCTCTGTGCTGAACAACATGTACTATTAGCTGCATGCAGGGTTTCTCCAGCAGTGATTGGCTGTTGACTTTCACAGTTTCCTACGGAGGCATTTGTTGACTTTCTTACTCTTCACTGTTGATCATTTGTTTCACCATCTCTCTTAAATCTGACTTTTTAAGTTATAATCATTGTTGGGCCAGTAATGAATGTTTTATTGGTCCAAATGACAGGCATTTTAATTATGAATCAACGCTTCCAAAATTCACTTGATGTTACAATCTGTTGCGTATTATCCGTGCAGCAAATTTACTACTTTATTGGATACAAGAGTAATCCTCAGTGCTAAATCCACAGTGACTACTCTGTACTGTTTACCGCAATTACTAAACTTTAAAATATAAAGTTGGTCTTACTTTAAAAAATCTAGGAAACTGATTGCCTTGAATAACCATTAGTCATGTTATATTTACTTTATATCTACTTGTTAAGATTACTGAAATTTTGTTGTATTTACTTATTTTTGTGAAGCCGTTCCAACTTAAAAATGGCAAAGTGAAATTAACTTGTGTTAGTAACTTAAGTAAAACAAATTAGTCTGACTTAACTGAACAGTTGTGTTTAGGATTTAGAATTTAGGAAACCTATTGTCTAGATAAATAAAGCGCAACAAAGAATGATTAGTTTGCAGGATTATTTTCTATTTAAACAAAATGCCTGAGCATCTTAAACCACGGCCAGTATTCGTGGAAACAATTGCAAATCCATTTTTAAGCCCTATAATCTTAAAATCCAAAACTAAAAGGCAAATAGCTTGAGTGTGGCTTTTAATGTCATCCATGACAACATTACCTTCCAGTATGATACCAACGCTGGCTGGTTCAAGGTGCAGGGCATTTGGACCTGGCTGCTGACTGTCTTCAGGTATAACAGTCAATTTCCCAACAGGAACCTGTATGAAATATGCAATGGCATCCAAATCCTGTGGATATAAAGAAAGGTTTTAACCTGAGGTGAAAATTTTGGCTTCACAGTGCAAAACCTTCAACATACCAAATTATGCAATACTTACAAAAAATAGACTTTGAAGAAATCACTTCCCATCGTCCCAGAGGAAAACTGGGAGGCATCGCAGGACAGCAGTCCTCATGAAATTGAAATTGGTCCAGTATTGAGGAGAGCTCTGTCAGTTTACGTCCACTAAAAGTGCTCGTCTTTACCACTGACAGGCTCAGTGTGTTGTCAGATTGTTATGTGTGTGTTTGACAGCATTATGGAAAGGACCCTACAGAGAAGTGAAACGTTTTTCTTTACCGTTGGCTTTACCTGGTCTCGGAGAAGCCTCGTTTTGAATTGTTGCGTCGCATCCACATTGTTGAAATCATCTAAATATTCAGCCATGACATTGAAAAACTTTTAGATAACACTAAGCTAAGTTTTCTACTCCAACACATCAAACTGACAACACCGGGGTCCCGTGGCACTCCTCTCTCCGCTCTCACTTTTGTTTCCACCATTGTCTTCTGGCAACAAGTCACATGACACAATGACAAACGGAAAGCAAAAGGTCAGAAAAAGGTTTAATTTCTCTGTATGGTCCTTTCCATAATGTCAGACACTTATAATAACAATCTGAGCCTATCAGCAGCACAAACAAGCACTTTTAGTGGACGTAAAATGACGGTGCCAGGTTGCCCCAAGTTATTTCATTACAGCTTGTCTAGCGGCTGCTGTCTACAGCGCTCTCCCTCCATACCGGACCAATTTCGCTGCAGAAGAAACCACCAGCGTGACTGATCTTTGCCTGTCCTGGGATCTCCCTGTTCCAACCCCCACCTATCAAGACTATCTGTTCCAGGAACTGCTTTCACATACAGTAATAATTTTTATAGATTACCTTATTGAAACAGTATAATGGTAACATGACAAATCTAACTAATTAGGATGTATATTGGAGGTTGGTTGTTTAACTCATGCCGCATCTGTATCTGTGGGGTCTTTCCATTAAAGTAGTGCCTCAGTGTAAATGTTGCCTTCTGACCTGTCACTTCTGCTTTCAGGTACTTCACTGTGTCAGGCAGCCTATTAAACTGATCCAGAAAGGCCTTAAAGAAACTGGAATCTGGCTGCTTCTTTCAAATAGGCCAGATGTCCACCCCATGATTTTCCCAAGGGAGTCGAATAAGGAGCTTAACACGCAGGTAAGCTGCCTTGTGTCTTTGTTGGATTAATGTTATTGCTGGTCTGGTATTTGTTTGCAAAGAGTTTCATGTAATTTCTAGGGCTGTCAATCGATTAAAATATTTAATCACAATTATTCACACAT
Organism: Adelosebastes latens; assembly: GCA_916700685.1. NCBI lineage: Eukaryota > Metazoa > Chordata > Actinopteri > Perciformes > Sebastidae > Adelosebastes > Adelosebastes latens. Next base: position 15,972 of record CAKAKR010065042.1, on the reverse strand, counting down.
TTTCTATCCGTTGAAAATGTACCTTAAAGGGAGATTTGTCAAGTATTTAATATATATATATTTAAAAAAAAAAAAAATATATATATATATATATAAAAAAAAAATATATATATATATATATATATATGTACTATTTAGTTTCTGAAGTTTTATTTTCATTCTTATTTCCACCTGATTGTCAGGCAGCTTCTGCTCCTTAAACTTAAGAGATGTGTGGGTTGGTTTGGTGTTTATCTTATGTCTGTGTACTGCTTATGTTAACTCTTCTGATCTGTTCTCCAGGTATTGTCTTCTTTTGTGTACTTTCCTGATGTCATCACGGAGCACGATTGAACTAATATCTGCATTGCAATCAACTACGATCATATAAAGGTCAGTAACACTGCATAATAAGGGTACAAATCATTTACATAAGTAATGCTTAACAAATGCATGACTCATGATGATTTAATGCAAGATGAAATCATGTAGGGTGTATCTTAATTCCTGTTGCTCCCCATTAACAAATCATAAAGTCACTATGACTTTATGATTAGTTCACACTTAATGAATGTTAATTTAGTCACTTCATACATTAATATGTGACCAAATTAGCTGAATTCCTACTACACATATTTATTTCAGGACCATGCATTTGCTCAGCCTCTTGATTAAAAATAGCTTCCTATTTTTATGAGAATAGGCATTTTGTGAACTAATCACAAAGTCATAGTGACTTGATCATTTAATGGGGAACAACAAGACTTCATGCTGCACCTTTACAATGACCAGTCCCTTGAACAACAGTAAAGCAGGACATTGAATGATAGTCATTTTTATTATTTTTCACAAATTGTATGCAAGAGAGGCTCATGTAAAAACAATGTTCATGTAAAACTGCTCATTAAAGGGGAAGTGAATCGTTCAACCAAGTTAAGCTGGTTTATTAAAGGGATTTCCACTTTAATGAACAATTATATAAAACATGACAAACATAAGCATTTAAATGCTTGTATTGCATCCGATTTATGTCATGAGCACGATAAAACATGCTCACACGCAAATAGTAACTGCCACCCGCACAATATCATATAAGTCCTCACGCACTACTTCAACATCCAACAGTTATACAGGCAGCAGCCACCACACGAGAGAGAGAGAGGGTCTGCTTTGCTCTCACAGGTAAAGTTGAATCCTGCTCACGTGAATAGACCTGACTTTTGACAGCTTGGGGGTGGAAACCAAGGCAGGTGTTAAGAAGGTTTGCAGTTCACTTGGAGTTCAGGCACAGCAGCCCCTTCATTTCATTGGACAGCATGTGAATGAGCATGTCAGGAGCCAATCAGCTACTTGTGTAGTGTAGTGAGTAAAGTGTTTGACACCAAAAGAAAGAAAACATAAGATAATTGGGCTCTAGAGCAACTAGGTAAGAGTTCTCTTAACTACTTACTACACTGTATGTAGTATTGTATTATTCATTTATATTATAGTATTGAATGAATGAAGATGAGATTAACAATATTTGTGACATTGTTTGTGTAATGGCAACTGTCCAGCCTGCAGAAGTGGACTTAACTTATCACATTTGTCTCGGGATGTATGGACTGGATGTTCTTCTCTCAACTTGAGTCTGGGGAACAAAAATAGTCCTGTTTATTTTAGTAATTAATTGGTTTAATTATTAATACAATAACAAGCAACCACGTGGCTTTATAACAATATAATAGACATAGAAACCGACATTTTTAATAAGCATCCAGTACATGTTCAATTTCTCACGTTTATAACAAACCAAATTTAATTCATAACGGTTCACAATCAAGTGAGAGACAGTCGACCTCTCCAACATGGCGGACGCGACATACAGTAGTCCGTGTCGGTGTGATCCCGTTTAAAGTGACCGATCATAAGAGGGCCAGCGCCTCCCTCAGTTTCCGCCCCCAACGGTCAAATCTCAGGTCGATTTGCGCAGGCAAGATTCAACTTCAAGAGCAGAGTTACCTGTGAGAGTGTATGCCCTCCAGCGCTCCCTGCTTAGCTTTATACACACTCAACTACCAGTCTTTGCCTCTTCCTATGTTTTGTTTCTCGCTCGCAGCTGCCTGTACAGCTCTGTTGTTGAATTGGTGCGTGAGGACTTATATTGTGCAAGTGTGAAAAATGTAACTTGCTTGTGAGCATGTTTTATCGCGCTCGCTACATATGACATAAATCTAACGCCACAGATAGGACACTGCAGTCACCAAAAAGGGAAGTGGAGGAGGCGTATGGGCAGAAATGTGTCACCAGAAAATGAATTTTAATCATTTATATTTGAAAATTAATTGCTCAACTTAAATAATTGCATTGGAAAAACTGAACAGCATAATTTGAAATGTATTAGTTTGGAACTGAATGTAAATTAAATTCAGTTGCTCTGAAACTGAAACTTCCACTCTATACTTCCATTCATTTCTCACAATACAATTTCAAATTATACTATTCAGATTCAGTTTTTCAATGCAATTATTCAAGTTGTGCAGTTCAGTTTCTAGTGACACATTTCTGCCCATACAGGCTTTCCAACAACTAAACTAATTGAACAAAAGACTCGGGGTCCGGATTCCCGTCGGTGGCAAAGAAATCTTGTGACACAACCAGCCTGTATTATTTACCTTACCTCAAGCAAGTCCTCAATGTATTGGAGTGTTGCAGTAAATGCCCAGTCTGAAAACATCCAGACTGTTGCTATGAATCAACGTTGTCTTGCAGTTGCATCATTTTAGGATCTGAGAGAGGACTGTCCAGTGGAGGGACGCTGATCCCAGGATAAGGCTCATTCGTGTATCCACTTTCCTCCCAGTCAACCTCTGGTACGAGTATACTCTGACAAAAACAGATTGTGTGTATTAACATTATGCATATTAAATGTTATCAAATAAACAAATGTAAACAAGCACGTTGCCCTTATGACTACTTATTACAAAATAGTTTGAGATGGAATAAAGAAAAAGGGGATGCAACTTTCTATAAATAAAAGGAATGATTGTGGAAAAATGTGAAGGTAATCATGGAATATTATGGAAAATACTCTGCTATGCTCCGATTCTCTCCACTTCCCCAAGGAACTGTACAGTTGTGGTGGAAACAACTCTAATCTTGTTTGCACCAAGGCTTATTGAATCCAAGAAGGGGAGTGTACTTAATGGTTAACGGTAGAGAATCAAAACTCTTTTTTTTTTTTATATCAAGGATCAACAAGATATTGTGATGTGACATTTTAATAATGCATAATTTACCTCAGGATCTGCAACAGGATTCATGCCTGGCCCACCTGCCACAGCTGATTTGATGTCAGGTTTTGCTCCGTCCTGATGGGATGGATGGTTGGCCCACGCCTCAATGAAGACATCCTGGCTGGCCTGGATGCTTGGCGGGAAAATGTAGTGTCAGCCGAAGATGTGCAGGATGTTGCTGATGTCGAGCAGGTGTTCATCCTCGAAAGAATGCAGGGTGCCGTAACCTGCAACACATCACGCCAGAGGTGTTTAATTCTGTATTTAAAAAAAATAAGACATTTTTCATAACATGTACTTTAAGATCCTTTAAGAAACTGGTTCCCATCCCGGGGGTCCTAACCCCCACAAGGGGTGGTGAGGCCTTCTTGATTTTAAGGGGCGTAAGACAACTGTTTTTTAAAATATAGAGTTGGCTTATATCTAAAACAAAAAAAAAATATTTTAAAGTTTGGATTACTAATTAGAATATAAACTTAAACAAATCTCACAGGAAAAGGGAACGGTGAAGACCTGAACACAAGCTATATTCACAGATCCTTCTCTCTGCTAAACAGCCTCATCCTGCATTAGACAAGTACGCAGAACAATGTCCAAGCATCAGGGAGATGAAACACTGAAAGTAAAAAATGAAGCCTATTAAGTATAAATGATTGTTCAATTAAAAAAAAACATAATACAGAGAATTGTATTAGAAGTACCTAAAAATAACAGGAAAACACATCTCTGATGCAATAGTCAATAGAAATAATCTGCTCAGAATTCGTACAAATGGCTCGTTTTACACACTATTTTACGTTCACTATTTGGGTTGATTGTACAATTTATCAGTTGTTTCGTACTTTTATTGTTATGCATTGAATATAATATGAAATACCCATAAAATGTGTCACTTAGTCAGGGGTCGTCAGTTTACTCAATGATAGAAAAGGTCCCTCTAAGGTAAAAGGTTGGGAACCAATGCTTTAAGGAACTGTCCTCTTTGCCCCAACTATTGAATCTAGTGATGTTTCTAACTGAATACTGACATAGGACAGTACACAACATCATGAAATGAGTTTTAAAAGTACATTTTTGATTTAAAATGTTCATGATCATTGCCAGTACATTCTTGTGCACATTTTCATCAAGGAATTGTTTGTTCTTAATACAGTAATTGCTAATAAATGAATGTTATTTTAAAGCTTCCAAAATGAGGTTTAACTCACCGTTGATTGTGAATGCTTTTCTCTGCAATGAAGCTGTTGATGTTAGTTCCACAAACTGAGAACATTAACTCTGCTACTCCCACATTTTCTCCTCCATGATCTGCTATCACTCTGAAAATAAAACATGAAATGTATGCCTCGTTATGCAGAATTGAAATCTGTGTAGTTCAAGCATCACAAACACACAAGAGGCTCCACTCTAAAATTATCTACATCAATTTGCAGCACTTTTAGGTGCAGTGCCAAGAAATAGGTGAACCCCTTGGATTTTTCAGCATTTTTTTTTTTTATAATTTAGTCATAAAATAAGGTCCAATATTCTTCAAAGTCACGATAATGGGCAAGCTACATCTGCCTGAAATAGTAACATAAAAACAGTTGCATGTTTTGTTGTATTTATTAAATTATGTGTTTTAAAATTCAAAGTCGGGTTACCAAAAGAAAGCAAACCCTTGGTTAAGCCTCGTCTTTACAGCAGTAGTTTCCTGCATGTTTTGGTCACATCTCCACATTGGCCAGGAGGGATTTTAGACTATTTCCTTTTGCAAAACAGTTTCTTTATATTGATATTTCAGGAATGTCTTTCATTAATGGCTCTCTTCGGTGCACATGCATTTCTGGCAGGCCAGGGGAAGAGAAAAAGTCACAGAGCGCATCAAAAATCCACGTTGCCTGGAGCACATTGGACAATGCCCAGGTACTAGCTGTTTCAACTAAACTCAACAAAACTGTCATCACAAACAAAGCATTATTTATTAATCAGAGCATTCACAACAATCACTCAAAAGCAGCAGATCTCATTGTCATCTGCTCTGTTTCACTACTATGGACAGCACCACACCTATACAAGCATCCTCTAATTTCACCATACTCATTTCACCATTTCACAGCACAAACGGCCACTTGCTTATGTGGGGTTTACAGCCTAAATGTTGAGACACCAAAAAGCATTAAACTACTTGCCAGCATACAGTGAATCTACAGCTATATGTGGCGGTTTTGATATGATGACAGTTTATGAGCGATCAATGTGTTTGCATTGAGGTGTTGTGAGTTATATGTCCCAGTGATATTGGGGGGGGGCAGGTTTCGCGGATTGAAAAAGTTGAGAACCACTGGCATAGGGAATGTGAGGTCACCGAGAGCAAGTCGGCCATTTTTGGTTATATTATGGTCCTGCAATAGAGGTATCTGCGGGTTCAGCACTGCATTTCTAGGACCCTTGTTTTGTTCCACCCAAGTACTGCTTTCTGTCCGCTGCAACGTGATCTCACAGGAATAGCCTACGTGAAATGACGACTGCATTACGTAGCAGTAGTGTTAAATTACATACCGCCACCACAGAAACAATTTAGGTTTAGACAACAAAACTACTTTGTTAGGTTTAGAAATGAAAAGATCATGGTCTGGGTTAAAATAAGTAACGTTTGTTACATAACTTACCTTTGCTAACTGCCTCCCTGTTTGTACAGCTGAGGACGACAGAACCGCCAAAGGTCTCAATGACTCCTGAGAGATATAGAGAGATGCAAGAATAGAAATAACATGTTATTGACATTTGACTGGTTGATAACCCGTATTGTGGGGGTAAACAGGCGGTCAGCACAGTTTAATTAAGATTATTTAAACTTAATTAAAATGGTAAAAGAGTGAGTAGTCTACTAGAACTACCTAAAACTACTGAACAACTAGAACTACCTAGAACTACTGAACTTTAACAAAACAGTTAAGATTCAAAAGACAAAATGTAGTATACATAGTATACAGTCAGACACAAAGGTAAGCTAGCGTTATGGGTTTAATTTTGCAAGACACTGGTAGATTAAATATGCAGTATTAGCCTACGTTTGGTTAGTATTCAGTTCGCATAACATTAGCTTATCTTTGTCCGGATGATTGTGTAGTTGGCATTTGGCTTGCAGATCTGAAGGTCCTGTACCCACCCATTTGTAAATTGGATATGAGCCTCCAAAGATTTACATATTTTTAATAGCTGACAGGTGCTCAGTAACGCCAAAACATATTGGTGACTGTAATAGGTGGCAAACTGTCAAAGTCCTCCTAACTTGTAAGGATCGATTTCATAAACTAACTTCAGTTTTGTGATATATCAACCTCTATCAGCTTCTCTTTATATAGGTATCTTTCGTACGTACTTAACATATTTCTGATGATGAACGATTGACAGATGAATAGACCGGTGACAGATAACATTAGCTACCGTATCTCCATATGTCACCCTCCAAAAATGGCATCACCGCTCCAGATTGCTCCGCGAATTCTCATTCCCTATTGCCTATAAGAACATACACATCCATTATGCAGTCCGATCTCGCAAGCTAGTTACCTATTTACTTTTTTTATTTCATATATTAAAACGGGTAAGCTATTTGCAAGTTAATTACCGATGAGGTTATGCTGTTTTAAGTTGGTCACTAGGATCATATTATCACTAGCTAGCTAAGTTAGCTTATGATACTAGGTTGTCTATTAGCATTATATAGCTACTTTGACAGCTAACGCTAGTATTAAATGCCACTCATAATACATCCATGATGCCACATCACTAACGTAGCAAGCATTAATAACTCAAACATATTTAATCATGCACGCCAAGACTCTCATCACTTACACTTCAAGTGGGAGAGCCACTGCCAGACGCCATGTTGAGGTCGACCTCTGACCTGTCACCTCTGGACTTGCAGACTGCGCAGATGATCATGTGATTGGCTGAAAAGGAGGGAGACATCTGATTGGCTACAGATCGAGCAACGTCAGGGGAGTCTCAAAAAACCCACACAAATGCAATGAAGTTCACACATGACGAGCAGTTTTTATATAAATGTAACATCCAAATATGCTTTTGATGAAAATTGCAAATACATGTATTTGTGGATTTCCATTACATTTATTTAAAACAAGAAATATTTTTGAAGAACTTTTTTTTTTATACGTGTATTTTTTTTTCCATTTATATACAACAGTAAATATTTTTGTGTGCATTGAAAATTATTTTTGTAATTTATATATAAATCCCCAAATATGAGACTGATCTGACTCCATACAAGTGGATCAGAACTTGCTGTGAGCTCTAATCATTTGGCGCTTCAAACGTCCCAGGAGAAAATGTTGTAGGTGCAGGTGTTTTATAATACTCAGGTCCCTTTTGGATTGTGTCTCCTACTAATTTATGCATATCAGGATTCAGGTAGGTTTTCCATGGTCTGTTTTGGATCAATTCATTCATTTTAAACCTGTGAAGACATCTTGATGGAGGATAAATAAAAGAAGCTTAGAGGCTTGTAGTTTAGAGTGCACACTGACAATGAAATAATAGTTAAGTGAAGATCAACATGTTGCCAACGGTTACTTTCATCATCATGATAAATGCAGAGTTAAATGTTCATATACACCAAGCGTGCAGCTTCTGTGTTGCAATCAGTCTGAGCAAAATAACCACCTCTTCCCAAATTGGCAATTCAGGCTGACTATGACAAGCAAAAGAAACCTGTTCCACAGATTTTAAAATTTAATATCATAGGTCCACAAGGGTTAATCTGGACTTCATTGAAACTAAAGTTTTCCTAAATGAACCTACTGCTGAAAAAATAGAACCAACTCATCTTCTCCAGGCAGCCATTATTACACTCTCTGAGAAATCATCCTGAAATCTTCAGCGGGGAAGACGGATGTACGGTGTGTGAAGGCAAGAGCAGGATGAGCAGGGTGTATAGGTATCTATGGATTCCAGGAAAACTGTCTCAGCCCAGTCATTACTCTTATAGGTAGAAAAGCCATATCAACACCAGTGACAGGGGTGCGTATCTTTTGAGAATGTGTGTGTGTGTGTGTGTGTGTGTGTATATATATATTTATATATATGTATGTATGACTCTTGTGTGCATTTTTTACCTGTCTGTCTACGTGCCTGCTTTTGTGTTAGTATGTTTGCCATCAATCATCCCAGTTTGCCACCTCTCCAGGTATTTCATTTATATATGTGGCTCAGTGTTTGACAGCACAATCTGTAATAAATCTGTTCCAACTGGCTCTTGTATTTTCACCTGTCTCTTTGAGAAATTTGCAGGATGCAGCCATATTCTCCAGTTTGTTGACAAGCGACTCAGAGGCCTGCTGTGTCGTGTGCTGTGCTCCATAGATTTCCAATGTAACGTTTAATACTGCCAATGCAGAAGATGGACACCATCAGCTGTTTGCTGCCCTAGAACAGCTGTTTGCTGCACGAGAACAGCTGTTTGTGGCGCTTATAAACAGCTGTTTGCAACATGTAGAAATAACTGTTTGTGGCCCACTAGAAACAGCTGTTTGCTGCACTAGAACAGCTGTTTGCTGCAGTAGAACAGCTATTTGCTGCACGAGAACAGCTGTTTGTGGCGCGTATAAACAGCCTTTTGCGGCGTGTAGAAATAACTGTTTGCGGCCCACTAGAAACAGCTGTTTGCGGCACGTACCAAACTTTACCCGGGCCATCCCTCCTGCATCATCTCAACTTTCCTCCACCCTCAATGTGTAATCGATCATCAATTACTCGTCAACATCCCTACTGGGTAAATGTATGTTATATTTTTATAAAAATGGGCTAATTTTCCCTACAGTTGTGACTGCTATAGAAATGGAAAAAAAATCTATGGGCTCTTTATATTCTGAAGAATAACAGGTAATTTGGTACAGAGAAACTAAAATGGGGGATAACTACAACTTTAGTAAAACTATACAGACAGAAAAAAAAAACCCACTTCAGTTTCCATACTGCAGGGACAAATAAAATGCACTTCTTGTACCATCGCCTCTCTGCTCAACCCGTGATGGGTCAATGGAAAAGATTGTTTTGTGGCTAAAGAGAGAGGAAAATAAAAACAGAGGGTTAGCAGTGAGGACGGTAGGGATGAGTCCCTGCAGAGTGGTTTGAGTATAGGGCCGGAGGTGAAGATTGGGGCACAAGATGAAATTGGGATTTGGGGAGAAGCCTGTGAGGGTATAGAGGTTTTGTGAGTAAAGAAAAGACTGATCCAGAGCGGAGTTAGACTCTCACCTCAGAGGGGGCGGGGCATTCTCCTCGCCCCAAACACAAGCGTACGCTCGTGCACACACAAGCACGGACACACACAACCACTCCAGACAATTGCAAAGCAGACAATTGCTATGCCACCATGAAAAGGCTCACTATGCAACTCCCATACTGCAAACCAGCCTTAGATCAGCACCACGGACAGCAGCTGGAGCGCCAAATTTATCAACGTTAATTCAACATTCTGCCCTGGACTTGGCCAAATGTTATCACAGACACAGATTACAGTAGGTGCTCATTTTCCAACATATGAGAGGTAACAATTAAATCGCTATAGACAGAAAAACCTGTACTATTATTGTTAAATCTATGCAAGATAGACATAACATTTGTTTTCATGAACACCAAATGGTGCGTCACTTTAAATGTTGCGGCTGCAAGGAATTGTGGGACGGCATTATCTCTTTTCCTTTCGTAAATGATGGTCCAGTCTATCCTATCGCTAAAGGAGATAAGAAAGGAAGCATTAAAGCACCTTTCCTTAGCATTTAGAGAATTCAACCAGCTCCTTTCATTGCTCCCACTTAAATACTTCCGGTCATTTCACTCACTTCCTAAGCAAAAAAGACTTTTCGACAGCAGCCTAAGAGTCTACAGCCAGACTAGTGGCTCTGATGTACCCTCTGCAGTTGAGTGAAAAAAACGCTAATCAGCCAGAGATTTTCCTGCCCCTTTATTCAGCCTCTATAGGCTCATTAAAGTTGTCTTCAACCATACAACCACATTCATTCTGTTAAAAAAAATAAACCTTAATTATTATTGATTTTTATTTATGTCCGTGTTGGCTAACCCACAGTGGGCAAGCCCACAGAAAACCCTCATTGGGTCCTCAAAGGGCAAAACTGCTGCTGGCCCTGCATGGGCCAAACCAAAGGGGGCCCACATGGGATAAGTGTGGGTTTGCCCCGGCCCACTCTCCCTCCATCCATCCATCCATCCCTCCATCCATCCCTCCCTCCCTCCCTCCCTCCCTCCCTCCATCCATCCATCCATCCATCCATCCATCCATCCATCCATCCATCCATCCATCCATCCATCCATCCATCCATCCATCCCTCCCTCCCTCCCTCCATCCATCCATCCATCCATCCATCCATCCATCCATCTTCATCCATCTTCATCCATTTTCATCCGCTTATCCGAGGCCGGGTCGCGGGGGCAGTATTAATTTGTTCACTTGACTTTCACACCTCTAACCTCTAACTCATAACTCACTGAGCACTTATCTTCTGGCCAGTTATATCCCCTTGGGAAGATTTTGGCATGCTTTGGTCCTGGCTGTTGGCCTTTGATAAGTGTGCTGGTCGAATAGAGAAATAATTATCGCACTAGCTTTCCCTGCACATTCAGTGTACAGGGGACATTTAAGAGACACTCACAGTGGAAGTGGAGAATTACTGAATACTGACAGAACCTGACTACTTTTGCTTAAGACAAAAAAAGTAAAAGCATTACACCTTTAGTAAAAACTGGGGAGAACAGTCTTTTTGTGTGGGTGTGTTTGGGGGTAGGTTTGACCTAATGCTCCTTCTTTCCCCCCCGTAGGAAGCAGTCCTCGTGCCCCCGTTTACAGTAGGACACATTTATTGCTCTTCTTTCCCCGCCTGGCCTGTAGTGCAGCCCTGGTGGCCATCTCAAACACTTCCCTCACGCCATCCTTTGTTTTTGCAGAGCACTCCATGTATCCAAAGGCACTGATCCTGTTAGCCATGTCCCGTCCATCTTCTGGTTTCACAGGTTCCTTAAGAAAAAGGTCA
>CAKAKR010065040.1:6100-25133 GCA_916700685.1 Adelosebastes latens | reverse complement strand
AGCCCCCCCGCAGGACTTTCTCTCTCTCTTGTTCTGCAGAGAGTGTGTGTGTCACTGGTGCTCTTAAAAATGGCTGACAGCTTTTTCCAGGAAACATCAGACGGCTTAATAAGTTCCTTAGTCTGAGAAGAAAGAAGACTATTTTTAACATGCTGAAATTCATATTAAAGTGCTCCATATATGCAGAAATGAAATGCAAAATGAATGGAATCATAGTAAACTCAACCAGCTGGATTACATTTACATTTTTTACTTTGTGTGTTATATTCTGGGCAATATACTGTTCGGGCATTTCGGGGCATATAGTCTCCAGGATGGGTTAGATGAGTCGAGATGCAAGCAAGTGACATCACGTCCACTTCTTATATACAGTCTATGCGCTAGAGGAAAGGTCAGGCTATCACCAAAGTGATTAGGATTCATCCTCTGGGAACCATGAATGTCTGCACCAAATTTCATGTCAATCCATCCATAGTTTAGATGTTTCCAGTCTGGATCAGTGATGGACCGACCAACCGCCTGACAGAGCCAACCCTAGAGCCAAGTGACTGCAAACAAACAAGATAATTTCCATTGATTTTGGCCTATTGTTATTCTTTGTGTGAAGGAATGAACCCTCCCTGTTGAGCTCTTAAACAATTTGATTATGTTAGGAGAGTTAATAATGGTACTGAATCTGACATCCGATTCGACTGTTATCAGGCCATTAAATAGGCGTTATCAGTCGCTATAAGCACCATAGATGTGGGTCATTAGGGGCCTACTACGCCTACTGGGTTGTAAAAGTGAAAGTGGAACTTAAAATCAACACGTTCTAACATGTAAAACTGAATGAAAAGTCACATTTTCAACACAAACAAAACAAAACTACAACTTCTTTAGGTTTAGACATCAAACCTACAATTTCCTTAGGTTTAGGCAATAAAACTACAACTTCTTTAGGTTTAGGCAACAAAACTACAACTTATTTAGGTTTAGGCAACAAAACTACAATTTCTTTAAGTTTACGCAACAAAACTACAACTTCTTTAGGTTTAGGCAACAAAACTACAACTTCTTTAGGTTTAGGCAACAATATGACAACTTATTTAGGTTAACGCAACACAACTACAACTTCTTTAGGTTAACGCAACAAAACTACAACTTCTTTAGGTTAAGGCAACAAAACTACAACTTCTTTAGGTTAACGCATCAAAACTACAACTTCTTTAGGTTTAGGCAGCAAAACTACAACTTCTTTAGGTTTAGGCAGCAAAACTACAACTTCTTTAGGTTTAGGCAACAAACACATTTACACCCATGCAGTTTCACGCCATCTATACTACAGCGCCTGACACTGCCACTTCTGCTTGTGTCATAATTACTACGGTTGCTAGAGGTCGCTGTCGTGTTCTTTTATACCTTCTTTCAGTCATCTACGATGTGAATAGATGATAAAACCTACTAGTGGGTGTAGAAGGCCCCTTTTGACCCACATCTATGGGGGCTTATAGAGACTGATTACGCCTATTTAATAGCCTGACAACAGTCTAATCAGCTGAATCAGAGGTAGTAAGCATAAATTGTTGTTTGGTGGCGGAGAGAGACGGTGTTGGCATTAGAGAGCATTAATACAGATTTGATAAAGATATGCTTTGTTTTTGGAGATTGTCTTTCATATGCTGATATTCATATTCATCAAACATGCTGATCTCATTTCACTTTGGTATAACAGCATACTGTTGTCTGAAAAAATGTGAGCTTGAAGGTGTGACATTTTCCTCAGATGGGTTTTAGTCCTTGTTGAAACTCCCAATATTCGTTATTATCACCTACCCGCATCTGTGTGAAGTTGTCGTCAAAACACAAAGCGATTTCTAAAGGAGAGGAAAAAAAAGAGTTATGGCAAAACCAAGTTCAGATCGCCTATCAAGAGTGCAATTTATTCTCATTGCTCACGCAGTCATGACTCCAATCATTCACTGAAGAGGAAGGTGTAAAGGCCAAATGCACCAGACAGAAATTGGGTTTTTGAAAAGGAGAATGAAAATGAATGAGACTTGCAGGGAATTTATTCAGATCAAAAGCCGACGAGTCCTCCAGTTCTTTAGTTTTGCACTCCATGTTGCCCTTGGTTGATGCTGTGTTTTGGCACAATCTTAATAGTTTCTGACAGCAGACTTTCTGAATATTTTCAGAGATTTCACAGTGTCCAAGCATCACTCGAGAAGGCAAACATCAACAGAAGCTTTAAATCACTGCTGATCACAGAAAACAGAGTATGTATTGAACTGTATTAACAAACAATAAGTTGAGTTTTTATTGTGGGCTGTATATAATACCTATAGCTATTACTGAAGGAAAACAGACTGAGCGGAGTATTGAACGGTGGAAACAAATGGAGCTGGAATTAGAAGTGGGTGCTTACTGATTAAATTGGGGGCAGGAACAATGGATTGATTGTAGTGGAATTGTATAAATATTTTCTCCTGGTGCTTTGACTGCCCTGCGTTCTCATTGGCTTGGGCTGCTGCCAGAGATGGGGAATGGACTCTAATACCAGACAGTGTACACAGCAGTTGGAAGAGCGCTGGCTGTAAGGTAATTGAGGGAGAGGCCCTGACAGCAGTACTGACTGTAATGATCACAGTGTGTGTATAGTAATGGTAACTGAACAAACATTATTAAACTAGAAAAGTGCACTCAATGTAGTGCAGATCTCCGCCAGGTGTGTCTGCAACAACCACTGCTGTAATGTTTAATTGAATGAATACAAAACAACATTTTGTCTAGACCCACACAACAGATACACTCTCATTTACTTTTCCTTACTCATCATAGCTCTTCTACTCTTAACAACATTAAGTCACTGCATCTCCCGACAGCACACCACCACTGTGTTGAATCAGAGCAGCTGATATTGGTAGCGAGAGCAACACTTCTGTTGGGGCCATTCTCTCCAAAATTGTTGAGGCAGCGTTACCATGACCAGGCTGTTTTGGTGCCCCACCGTTACTCGGTGCCCTACTCACAGCGTGTGATGTGCGGCGCTAGCAGTCAACATGGTGAACCCATGCATTCATTGTTAACCAGGGAATGTATTGTGACTAGGGCTGTCTAAAATATACAAAATATTTAATCGCAAATTAATCACACATTTGTTTATCTGTAATAAAATGTACCTTAAAGGGAGATTTGTCAAGTATTTAATACTCTTATCAACATGGGAGTCGGCAAATATGCTGCTTTATGCAAATGTATGTATATATTTATTCTGGAAATCAATTAACAACACAAAACAATGGCAAATATTGTCCAGAAACCCTCACAGGTACTGCATTTAGCATAAAAAAAAATGCTCAAATCATAACATGGCGAACTGCAGCCCAACAGGCAACAATAGCTGTTAGTGTGTCAGTGTGCTGACTTGACTATGACTTGCCCCAAACTGCATGTAATTATCATAAAGTGGGCATGTCTGTAAAGGGGAGACTCGTTGGTACCCATAGAACCTATTTTCATTCACATATCTGGAGGTCAGAGGTCAAGGGACCCCTTTGAAAATGGCCATGCCAGTCTTTCCTTGCCATAATTTAGCGTAAGTTTGGTTAAGTGACATGTTTGGTTCCAATGGATTCCTCAGGTTTTGTAGTTTGAGGCCACCACATCCTAAAATTCGCAAGTTGCGTTAATGCGTTAAAGAAATGAGTGGCGTTAAAACAAATTAGCGTTATTTTCACGTTAACTTTGACAGCCCTAATTGTGACTGCAAACAAATGTGTCCTGAAATATAATCATTTTGTAGTCTTTGCACAGTTAATAATAACTGATGCTTCTCTACAGACGACAAGCTCTTCGGTATTTATGCAAAGCCTCCAGCAGTGATGGACCCTATTTAACATGTAATCATCACTTTCAATGTATCTGCACTGACTAATACAAATAGCATTTACAAAATCCAATCTGCAAATATATCAGTATGGACTTGACCTTTGACGTTTTGTATATCCGGATAACAATATAGTATGTAAACTAATTAAATGAGAGGTTTTCACAAATACATTCCTTATTAAACTCCAGTCAAGGCTGTTATGGACTGATAACATGATTAATATAAAGCAGTGATAGATTTTACAGTAGTGCAGAAATGCCCTGCAGTGCAGCCTTTTGTTGCATTATTCTTTCACAGCCTAATTAGAAGAATGTTTTATTAAAGCTATACATTGCTCTGCAACAGAGAGAGAGAGAGAAAAACATGATATTAGGGATTTGAATCTAAATCCTGTATCTCACAGGGACCTCGGAGACCATCTGCTCCTGGCAAACACAGCAGAGAGACGACAAAATAACTCAAAACACTCTGATTAAGATGCAACGATCAACGTCTGCCTCCGCTGTCAGCAAGAAGAGAGAAATACAGAGCACTATTCTTTTTAATGTTAATAATTGAAATGCTAATTGACAATCTGATTTATGACTCTGCTGCATTTGATTAAAAAACAAACAGCCATGCACCAGTTGCTGGGCTGAGCCGCATGCTTACCCCGAGGCAACTTGAGAGCAGCTCCTCTATAATACAAGACAAGTGATTTACAGTGAGAGCCTCCTATTTCTCACAAATACAGTTTACGTTTCCTCCCCGGCCTCGAGAATTATTGCGGAACAAATTAGCGGCCGGGGATTTGATTGGCCGAGCCCCACATACCCGGAGCAGCGCTCAGAGAAACAGGACTCTCAGTAAATGTTTGGTCCCGGCTGATGACAGGTGGGTGGCCTGTAGGGCCTCTCAAAACTGTTGAGCCTTGTTAGTGTTCGCAAGCATCTGTGCCTGTCTGAGTCAGTGTTTATGTGTGGTATGCATTCTGCACGGCTGAACAGATCTTCATGTAAAAATGAAAAGCTTTTTATCAGCCTAAACCGAGCAGAGCGCCACCTTCTAGTCATGCATTCACATCCACCCACATTAGGGAGTTTAAACTGTCTCATCTCTTCGGTATCCTCTGCTATAAAGCATCACAGATTGGCTGGCCAGGCTGGTAAACATGACTCACTCAGTGCAGTTTACTGACATCATCTCACAAGATTCAAGTCAAATAACAAAAACTCTGTTGGCTCTGGCTGTTTGTGACAGCCACTAAGCCTCTTATTTAAGGAAGATGCAACCTGTTTCTACCTATGCTGAGGTAATGCTAACCTTAACCGTGACTCATAATGACGCCATCCTTCATTTGATTGCATTGTTGTGCATTTTTGGGTATACTTTTCACGAACTGCTGGGCCGCACAGTGAATGTTTCCTTATAGAGTGTCACCTCTCTGGACAGGGAGCTCCGTGGAGCTCTGCCACCCTGCGACTGCAGGAAAAAACGATTTTGAAATAGATTTTTTAATGCCAGAATCAATATATTTGCTTCATTTGAGTCTATGCGGAGGTAGTCTGAGTAACGTAAAGACATATACGTTCCATATCCATCGACCAAAACAAACCGCAGCGAGCCGAGACAAAGGTCAGCATGGATACGACCTGCACACCCACAGTTTAAATCCAAAGTGGCAAACACTACACATCCAGTAAAGTATGGAAACACTTTGGGTTTCACACATTGCAGGAAAAGCAGAGCTAGACATCGTGGCTAAAGCTGCATGCTAACAATACGTTATCATATTGCGCTAACGTGCGGGTCAAATTGACCGACGCTACAACTGTAGAGCACCCATATACTGACATTTATGTTAAATTCATTCAAACGGCCCCGATGGATGCGGTTTTCAATAAATAATGCCTGACAATGACTGATATATTTGACTTCAGGACATCTCTGACTACATACATGCTGAAAATCAAACATTCTTACTGTATTAATTAAGATAATTTTCCAAAGTAAAAGTCCCTAGAAGTGTGTGATTCAACTTTTTCCCATGGTCTAGAGTTAAAAAAGTGAACAAAAATCGCAATAAATTGCAATACTTGTAGAATCGCAATACTTAAAAATCGTAATACATATCAAATCGGCACCAAAGTGTCGTGATAGTATCAAATCGGGAGATAGGTGAATCGTCCCAGCCCTATAAGGTAGATATAATCCGTTACTTCCACCACCTGCATGTTTTTTTTCTGCACAAGCATCATTTACACATCTAGTCTCTGGCGTCAGGTAGGTATTTGTTGGAAAAACAAACCCCCGTCCCACAAAAAGGAAGCGAGGCATCATCATCAGAAATACGCTGCCCTGAATCTGGACTTGTCTGATGCTCCGCTATGGTCTTATTAGTGGAGAGTCAGAGATGCCGTGAACAGAAATGGAGCCATAAAGGCTATAGATGTTGTCTGAAGCAGCCTCCCCCAGTTTCCCGTTTGTATCCTACAGCATTGTATAACATCTTGTCTGACAGCAGAGAGTTATTTCTTCTGTCAGCGACTCTATGAAGCCCTCACACCTTGTGCAGCTCTGACGGAGCGCTGCCTATATAGCCTGGATGGTCTGTGCAAACAGTGCAGCAGCTCTATTAGTAGCTGGATGAAAGCAACAGGCCAGAGTAAACACTGAAAATGAAAGATGTTTCCCAGCAGGAACTGCTTATTATACTTCCATCTTCCTGTGTGTGTGAATGTGTATTGTTTGTGCATGCAACTGTGTGTGTGAAAGGGAGACAAACAAATTAAGGGAATCCATTTTTAAATGTCAATTCTTCCTTAATTCTTCTTTGATTTGGGCACAGCAGTAAACTTCTTCTTCTCATTTCACCTTCATTGATCCAACTGCATCACCAGACAAGAATGTCAGCAGTGTTGGTAAATTTTGCACATGTTCAACACCTTTTTATGTGGAATGCCAAATTCTCAAATTTTACAAGATCATGGTTAAGGTGAGGGTATTGATAGGGTTAGGGAACTAAAACATATGGGTAAGGTTAGGGAAAGATATAAAACAACAAACCCCACTTGCAAGTCTGTGACAGGATGTGAACACAAACATCCACCACACCACCTGACCTCCACATGCTCTATTTCTACCTCGCCACATAGGCCACACTACTTCCTGTGTTGGCACTGAACGTTGGCACTGGACATAAATAGCAAGATGTTGAATTGTCCAATATATACAGTATGTAATATGTCTGTGTACTTAAAAAGCCGTCAGTGATGTAGGGCTGCACAATTAATCAAATATTAATCACAATCACGATTTTGGCTTCCTGCAATTAAATGAAATTGATCGACTGCGATATTGACGTTTAAAATGCTCCATTCATAGAAAACTCTGCTGCATAAATCAAGCACAACGCTCTGTCCACACAGAGAACGTCAGCAGCACGTGGCGGCTGCCTCGCTGAACGGCTGCCTCGCTGAACAGCTGCAGGTTTCACGCGTGTGGCATCCACGCCTTTCTTTCTACATAGAGTTTGCCTTTCATAATGGCCAGTTAATTTCATTATAAATGTCATTTGTATTTATTTTAGACAGAAAAAGGTTAAGAAAAATGTGGTAATTTGTAAATAATAGTAATAATCCACAATTAAAACCCCGTACTTTATTCATTCATGGAGCTCTCCAAGTCACTGCATGTTCTACAACACTGTCTTGTAGATGTTTCAGAATAAAAGCCCGCTCGAACTTCGCTCAAAGATCAGAATGTAAAGCGTCGTCCAAATGATGTGAATATTGCCGTAACGCAGCTCGTCCACTGGTTTTTCGACATCACGATAGATACAATATAGAAAAATATAAACAATAGACATTTTTGTACAGTTTTGACGATATATATTGTCATATCACCTCATCAGAAGCTGTTCCCTGATTGCTTTTGGTGTGGTGACTTGTAATGGTGACTATACTGTTTTGCACCATCAATTTATATATCAGGGTTAAGAGGGTACACACGCTGAACATGAATGGCTGCATCTGTGATGAATCACTCTTCATTCACGGCTCTCTCACATCTCATTTTAATGGACAAATATTGTTACGTCCCTTTGAGAGGCTCCTATAACCAGCTTCACTAGGCTTTATATCCTCTCTGTCTGTCTCTCCCTCTCACACACACACACACATACACACACACACATATTCAAAGTCAAGTGCCCCATGCTAATTTCCTCAGGCAGGTACGAACAGATTGTTTGCTGCTTAGGAGCAGAAATATAATTAAAAGTCAATGAAGAGCAAAATTGCTATTTCGCAGGTTGTTGATATCTGAACAGCGCTTCGCAAAAGGAAATAAAGGAATGGCCTGATGGGAAAAAAAAGACCCCCCTGTGTGACGCTAATTTTAGTGCCAAAAATTGTAGTTAAATGAAAATCTCTCCAACGACTGTGTGTTAGAGAATTTGAAACACTTTTTAGAAGTAGAGGAGATGTGTCAGCAGCAGCGTGGGTGGTACGCATACACACTTACAGTAGGTGCACATATGGGAAGCTGGTTGCAGTTTTGTGATACAGACAAGAGCTGAAGGGGCTTTCATAAGGGCTGTATTGTGTTTTATGTGTGTGCGAGAAAAAGAGGAGTTTTTTTTTTTAGAGGCAGAGTGGAATGAAACTGAAGAATTAGTGAAATAGTAGCAGGGGTAAATAGATGGAAGGGATTTGAAGAGGTAGAGTCTGCTGCAGTAGAACCAGCAGAGCATCTACTTATACAGAGATGCTGCAAAACTAAATGAATTAGTCTGAAAACAAACAGTTAGAGGGCTGTTTCCATTTACTAAACAATATGATCAGATGTAATAATTAGGGCTGTCAAAGTTAGTTTTAATGCCACTAATTTCTTTAATGCTTTAACACAACTTGCAATTTTTAGGTTGTAGTGGACTCAGTTTTAAAGCTAGGGTGTAGATATTGGTATCGTATGAAACTAAAAATCTAAAGAATCCATTGGTACCAACCATGCCATACTAGCTTGTAGGGAAGGAGGCTAAATAACGCTCCAAAATTACGCTAAATAATAATACAAAACAAATGTGCACGTGGAAATCACCTGTGGGTGAAGCCGCCCTCATCAAGTGGATTGATAAGACCTCGTCAAGTAATGCCCCCCGAAGTGAAACTCTGCCAACCGGCTCCTCTGCACTGCAGCGCGGGCAGCTCTTGCAGACCGGCGCCCGTCTCCCTCCACGCCGCTACCACGTGAGAGAGCGAGGAGTCCTGGCAAAGGGGCATCTGCATGCACGCTCGTGCTGCAGAGCCGGCCAAGCTGGCGCATGTTGATGTTTACGGGGAGAGTGAACCAAAGTAACGTTTAACATTTCTTTACTAATAAAAGTGCTAAAAAATACATCCATATAACGTTGAAAATTCTTAGTATCTATCCAACAGATTATTTATCTTGCAAATCGATTTTAGATTGATATACGTCCCCCGTGAAGGACAACTTGCTGAATACCTATCGATGTAGTTGGATCGTAGGAATATAAATCGATACATCGATGTAGTAGATGAATCCTTACACCCCTATTCATTTCTAATAATTTTGTTGGATTCAACAATTGCTTCTGGCTCTAGTGGCTTTTAGAACTTTTGTCTTGGAACTCTTTCTAGCTTCCAAAGCCGTCTTTGCCATTAAACCCAAAATCTCAAACTCCCAAATCCAAACTAATAGTAGATGTGGCTACTGTGGATATGGTCCACTGCACCCTTCCCTCCACCGAGTAGACCCCTGGCTCTCCAGCCTCATTATTTACCCTTAACCTTTAGCTCAGTGTCAGTCAATATAATCTTTCTCATTTAATATGCATCACGTAGCATCTTTACTCAGTACAGTCAGTGCTTCAAGCCAAACAGATTTCTGGATGTTGGAACAAAATAACAAGTCTTCGGTTGTGCTGCATATCTCTGGTGAGTTGTCCTCTCTCACATTCCCCTATCTCTAGCCAACCAAGCTTGTACCTAATCACTAATACATGTTTCTTATTCATTTACCTTCATATTTAATGTGTATGTGATGCTTGAACTCCTAACAGTTAAGAATTAGGCTCTATCCTTTTTATCCTGATTGCTGCTTCAAAGGCTTCAGCATTCTGGTGTACCGTCCTCGGGCAGGACCAACTCTGCAGCTTGACAGGAAGAGGACGTGTTGGATCGTTCCCATAGTTACTGTAGTTTGTGGTTTTGATCAGGGCAAATCATATGTTCCTCTAATAATGATTCTAATCCCGGGTGCTTCCTTATTCCCCAGTCTTTTTCAGTGAAAACATCCTCTTCTTCGTCTGCCGTTCATGAGTAGCTTGAGACACTATTTCAGCTCATTTCCTCCTGGCTGTCAGCAGTGGATTAGGTGCTCCAACTTATTCCTTTTTTTTACTGAGCTCTGCATGGATACGTGCCAATTCCCTTATTCATCATCCTGGTCCGCCATCATGAAGGACGTTCCAACGCTCTTATTTCTGCTCTGAGGAGCGAGGATCGAGGAGTGATCTCTGAGGAGACATGAGTGAGGATATATGAGTCCAGCCTTCACTGAAGTCTTTCACCGGACCGACACGCTCCATTATAGGAAATCTGTTCATGACTGATCGGACTGTTCTGATGCTACCTCACAGCATCACTGCAGTTTTGCGTGCCGTCGCACGCCACTTCACGCAACTGTCTTATTTCCTGCCCCGCCACCCCTGAAAAAGTCTGTGCTTCTCAGATTCTTCTGTGAAACAAACTATCAGGGTCAGGTTAGCACAGAGCGACATGGATCTGTAATATTAAATACAAAGGACTCTCATTAGTTTTCATGAAGCGTTGCAAAGGAGCTTCATCGATACCATAATGAAAAACAGTCAACTGTCCAATCACAATTTGGGGGTGTAGCTTATCATTGCTGACATGAGCATTTCACATTAAAACCGTTTCCTGTTCGGCTAGCAGGCTATTGACTATACATTTAGTTACATTTGTGATTGACTACAGTTTTAGGGGATTGATTGTGCTGCAGGAAGCTGTACAGACGGACACACAGTAAAAACAGACGATTAGACTGTTGTCAGCCTATTAAATAGGCGTTATAAGTCGCTATAAGTCCCATAGATGTGGGTCAATAGGGGCCTACTACGCCTTCTAGTAGGTTCTATCATCTATTCACATGGTAGATCACCGAAAGAAGGAATAAAAGAACATGACAGCGACCTCAAGCGACCGTAATAATTGTGACAGGAGCAGAAGTGGAAGTCAAGTGCTGTAGTATAGACAGTGTGAAACTCCATAAGGGGTGGAGGTCGGGGACGATTTATAGGACACAAAACACCGGGTTTTCACCCATGCCTTGTGAAACCACCAATGTGTAGTTGTCTTTATGTTGGTAGTTGTTTTAACCCAAAACACAATGTTTTTACCTAAAACGTTTTACTTAACCCAAAGAAGTTGTGGTTTTATTGCCTAAACCTAAAGAAGTTGTAGTTTTGTTGCCTAAACCTACAGAAGTTGTGGTTTTGTTGCCTAAACCTAAATAAGTTGTACTTTTGTTGCCTAAACCTAAAGAAGTTGTAGTTTTGTTGCCTAAACCTAAAGAAGCCTTTTTGTTTATGTTCAAAACGTGATATTGCATGCAGTTTTACAACATATTAAAACGTGCTACTTTTAAGTTTCACTTTCCCTTTTACAACGTAGTAGGTGTAGTAGGCCCCATGACCCACATCTATTGTGCTTATAGTGACTGATAATGGCTATTTAATGGCCTGATAACAGTCAAATCAGGTGGTAAAAAACAATTCATTCAGTTATTAAATATAAAAAAGGTCAATAATTGTGCTTTTAGATTTTTTTTAATTTAATTATGACAGTAAATGCACACATAAAATGAAAATACATATAATAATGTGTATTGCATTTCACTTTTTGTTTTAATTGAGGTATTTTAAATGTTCGATACAGCTGCTGCAGAGAAATGCATTCTGTCTTAACATGAGTCAATTTCCAACTAAAAACCTTGACATTTGGTTCATGTTTCTCGTAAGAGCTTGTGCGGTTCATCTAAGAGTCAGAGTGAATACTTGATACGTCTCTAGGGGAGAATGATAAACCGAACTGGCCGGTCTCCTCGGATCAGGATGTCAGAGAGGATCCAGGAAGATGCCTCATCTTACAAAAACCTCAAATCCCCGTGCTGTTTCTCAGCTGAGTCCTCAGTCCTGAGCCCGCATTTCTCTGCAGCAGCTGTGAAGGACTCGGTGGTCAGTCTCGCCCCGCTGTGAAGACGAGGGCTGCCTTTCCAAAAGAATTACGCTTTGGCTATTTGAACCCCGACTTGATATAGGAGCTTCCCTGCAAGAAACCAGGGATTAAATGTTGATTACGAAGCAGAAAATTAATTACAGTGTTTGTGTAAAGTGCTTAATCGCCTCTTTGATTTATGGGTTGCTTATGGCAGAATGGATTTCACCTTTCTCATTTTTTTATTACTGGCCGCAGCCCAGTTAATATTTAACGGTGTTTCGCAAGAATCGACAAACAACTTTTTGTGATACATGTGCACGTGCTGTGTAGTGCACGTTTCTTACCTGGCTACGAAGAGTGTGATGAGGCACGCCACAGTCTCTGTCTCAGCTGTTTGCTTTGGCAGCGCTGCAGCTGAGGAGCTACGACACAACTGTGTGTGTCTCAGTGAGCGTTGAGTGTATTCGTACTTAGTGTGAATGCTGAGCTCCTTTGGCACCTGTCATCCAGGTAATGAGCCTGCTGCTTTCATCAAAACAGCTGGAAGCAGCTGTGCCAGCCTGCAGCCTGCACAGTAATGTGCAAGAGGGAAGGAGGTAGGTAGATAGATAGATAGATAGATGGATGGATGGATGGGTGGATGGATAGATAGATGGATGGATGGATGGATAGATAGATAGATGTGTTAGGTAGATAGGTAGATATATATGATAGATAGATATAGATAGATAGATAGATGGATAGATAGATAGATATATGTGTTAGGTAGAGTGTTGCCATATGAATTGAGTATTAGTGAGCTGATTAGGAGTTTGACATAGAAAGGCGTTCAGCCTGGGAGTTTCTCGCCACTGAAGCCGTTAACTCGCACAGTACGAGGTCTTCCTAATGTACCTGCTGCTGCACTCTGAAGCACTGTCGGCTTTGCAGCAGCTCAGCCTGCTGAATGAGCATCCTGTTGCATCCAGCAGCTGTGGATAGCATTGCCAGCTTTACTGTTAGCTTAGCTCTCTATCTCTCTCTCTCTCTGTCTCCTTGCAACCACAAAAAGCAAACAGGCTAAAAAACTAAACTAAGTGACGTGTTCTGTCCGTCTAAGAAGTGAAAGTCAATTGTTAGTTACGCCTCCGCCATTTTGGACTGAAAGCGACTAGCAGACGCCAGTAAATCGTCCACCTACAAAGTGCCGTCCAAAAGTAAAACTAAATTATTTCTATTCTATTGTCATATATTTAATGTCTCTACCAAAATGGCCTGTGTTGAACAATACAAATATTATAAATATGCATACTATTATATTCACTTCCTTCTTTATTTATTAACCTTTTTGCCGGGCTGCTTCCCAGAGGAGCATAAAGTGAGCGATGGACATAAATGGAAGTTAGAAAAATCCAGCACACAGATTTTTAGAACAATCTCAAACTTTTTCATGTCAAGGATCCACAATGGATTTCCAACAGACCACAGAGCATGGATGTAGAACAGGTTGTGTCCTGTGCTTTTGCCCTGCGTGTTAGTAAATAGCCTACAACTCCATTAAATTCTGTTGACGTCATGCTACTAGCGCTACTAGCTGCTGGCCGATAGCCGGTTGTTTGGGAACAGAGACGTTAATACATCCACCACGGCTTACAGTATGCAGCCCATGGGTGTATTATAAGATAATAAAAGTGATGAATTACAACCAATATATCCATTATTACAGCTGCATACAGCTAGCAGGAAGCTGGCAGAACCGGATATGTCATATGAGCGTGCAGGGCGGTGCAGTCCCGTGTGCAAATGTATTACAAGACTGCAAAACATATGGATATTCTGAAGTAGAATATTGTATATTGTTTCATGTATATTGAAACAAACTTCCTGTCACACATGTTCAGTGTTGTTACTGTAATCACCATGTTTGCCGTGTTGCAAACCAGCTGCAGCATTTCTTCCCCTCCAGAGAATCTGTAATTTGGATTTAGTTCCACCTCTTGGCCAAAACTTAGGTTCAGGAACTTGCCCCTAAAGGACGGCGAGTATAAAGTGGAAACAAGAGCAGAACCAGATAAAAAGGGCTACGCCTTAAGTTGCATGTTGTTAAGTTCCTCTAGTGTAAAGGGCTTTTAGAGTTTTTGCGTTGCTATCGTCACATTAAATCCACCTTTGCTTCTAAGAGGTCATTATTTGCATTGAGCATACATTGTTTTCATCGTTTCACCACCAAATGCTCTTGTTTTTCAGGAGAGGACAGTCTTGCATGTAATATGAAAATAATGATGTTCAATAAAGAACATTTTAGACATCTCAACCACAACTGCAAATTGCCTCGTGACCAAACGCTCTAAACAAACACAGGATAAGGAGAAAGATGGAGGTGATTTTTCACTTCTTGGCCGCCATTTGACACTTCCATCACCGTGATTCAATACAGCTTCTCTCCAGAGCCGTTAAATCTTTTATAGGTTGTTATTATTTGTCCTGTTGCTATACATGATGTCATTGACGAGTCTCATGTGAAGTCTGGTCAGGGACCCTGTGCACGGCTCGCCATATTGGCTGTGCTCAGTAAACACAGCTCTCCCAAGCATGATAAACAGCTGAGGGGTTGCGTATAAAGGGCACAGTGTGATGTTGATCAGGGCTGGTACACTACGTTTCTACAGTTGTCAGTGGCATTTTGAGGCCAGGTCTCCTAGTGCGAGGGCTCCGCTGCAATCAGCCAGGGAATGAGCTTAATCGTTTATAATGAGTCCGGAGTCCAACCCGCCAGCCTTATGAATGAGACGGACTTAACAGGTCAAAGCAGTCCAGCAGATCCTCGTTTTATATCGACACTGCAGGAAGGGAAAGAAAAATGTAACTGTAAACATTTTAACTGTATTTAAACTATATTTTCTTTAAAGTGACATTCCACTATGACAGGGGTTCTTAAACTTTTTGGGGCCAGAGACCCCTTAAAGGGGAGAACATTTTCCAAGGACCCCCTCATAATGGTAACACCGATTAAGCATAATGCTTACTACCATTTGGACTCTTACGCTTCGTCCACACTGGGAACGTCAGGAGCGCGTGGCGGCTGCGTTACCTGTTGTTTCCTATTTCGGCGTCCGTGTTAACAGGTTAGAGCAGCCACACTGCCCACGTGAGATGCTCGTCTCTTCTAGAGATTCGAAGTCTTGCCTATTTTTGACGCGAGCCGCGCGGTTCACAGCAACAACACACAGTGAAAGTGATCTATTGACTGTATATAGACATCATACCAACAAGATTACTACAGTTTCAATGTCTGTATCTGTAGAATATGTTACGCAGATTAAAAAAAGTAAAGACTTGTTTTTAAATCAACACTTCCTGCTTTCATTTCAAAATAAAAGCCCTCAAGGGTTTTTTCTGTGGACAGAATTCCTTCATTTGTTAACACGAAGCTTTTATTCTGAAATATGTGCTGGACAGTATTGTAGAACATGCAGTGACTTGGAGAGCTCCATGAATGAATATAGTACGGGATTTTAATTGTGGATTATTACTATTATGTACAAATTACCAAATGTTTCTTAACCTTTTTCTGTCTAAATAAATATAAATTATATTTATAATGAAATGAAATGGCCATTATGAAAGGCAAACTCTATGTAGAAACAGAGGGCTGGCAGCAGCAGCAGCAGAAACGCAGCTGGTGTGAACACCCGACGCGTTAATCACGCAGCCCGCCACGCCACCCAGCCGCTGGTCTATTTGACTCTAAATTGGACCATAATTTACTAAATGCTGTTTTGAAGAAGACTTGAAACTAGCGATTGAGACCATAAACTTATGTTTACAATGTTCACTGAGGTAATAAATCAAGTGAGAAGTAGGCTCATTTTCTCATAGACTTCTATACAATCAGACTTCTTTTAGCAACTAGAGGAGTTGCCCCCTGCTGGCTGTTAGAGAGAATGCAAGTTCAGCATTGGCTTCACTTCGCAGAACCGGAGGTTGCCCCACTGGTAACGTCCATATCCACGATCAAAAACAGTCTTGCATGAATTTTGTTTGGAAAAAAATGTATCCATGATTAATTGTTAAGGAGCTAAAATGCATCATATGGTCCTTTAAAGATTCCACACAGACTATACAAGTATGGGATACAAATAGTTGCGGAGGCCTTTGTGTGCTCTGGCCTGCACTCACTCATTTTGCTGTGAACCTCCTTCCTGATTTCAGTGTTGCCAGCGAACATCACTCGCTAATGCGGATTAGTTTCATATAAACTTTCTAGCAGACATGGTTGGATTGCAGACCTCTGCCACAGGCACTGGGTAAATAAACCTTCCTTGTACACGGGTTGTGTGATTGTTTGCACCAACAATATGGATCGAGATTGAATCCATAGGCGCAGCATGCACACATCGACGGTGGAGTAAACCAGTTGAGAATACATTAAACAGACATCTTAAGTAGTAGATTGTATCCTGCATTCAACACTCTCATACACATACGGAGGCAGGCCGTTTTTTTTTTTCATTTTTTTTTTTTCTAATCCCTTCAGACACACTCCCATATCAGTACACAAACTGAGATTAATGCTGCTGGCTATTTTCACTCTGCTTGAGCTCCCCACAACCAAACAAAGTGATGCAAGTCTGTTTACCAGCTCCGAAACTCTGCAGGAGATCAAGTGTGAAGCAGCCTAATAGGATTTGCACTTGTACATGTTTCATGATTCTCAGACAAAGAGGAAAATCTATGATGCAATTTGGGATTACTGGAGGAAAAAATAGGAATAAAGGGAAGGAATCAATAATTAAATCAGTGAATGAAAGAATCAATAAATGAAATTAATGAATGATGGATTCACCCAACGGTGTCCGAGGAAGCAAAACTATGAAAAGGTACTCCGGTTGCATACTTTAGAGCTTTATCATCCTCAATAAATATTGTCAACATCCACATTCAATTCAATATATCAACCAAACAGCAGGATCTCTCTGTTATTACTGTGTAGAATTTTATATTAAAGGTCCCATATCATGCTCATTTTCAGGTTCATGCTTATATTTGGGGTTTCTACTAGAACATGTTTACATGCTATAATGTTCAAAAAACACATTATTTTCATCATACTTTCTGTCTGAATATACCTGTATTCACCCTCTGGTCTGAAACGCCCCGTTTTAGCGCATTTCAACGGAATGGTAACGGAATTGCGTTGCTAGGCAACAGTTTGTGTCCATGTTTACTTCCTGTCAGCTGATGTCATTCACATACACTGCAACCGGAACCAAACTGGGACACATTTAGTATGTTTACATTTAAAACTGTGAAATGGCCTAATTATTTTATATTTGTGACATCACAAATGGACAGAGAAATCCTAACGTCTTGTTTCTAACGCACAGTTTCTGAATACTGGCTGTGTGTATTTCTCCATGGATTGAACGTTTTGATACTTTCACAGTATTTATCACTTAAACCTGCTTTATAATATAAAAGACATGAAAATCAAATTTTTTACAATATGGGATCTTTAAGTTTATAGCTTAAAACAACAGCAGTGTTAGCTTATGTGGTCCCACTCAATAATGTAATCAGAGCAAAACAGGCTGAAGGAGAGTCTTAGTTAATCCTCTTTTTATCAGTAAATTGTTTGACTTCCCCAAATGTCCTGACCGTTAAAGTTAAGAAGTAGTTAAAGAGACAAAACTTTCTAACAAGGAACCTCTTATAAAGGTTTATTTAAAGTTGTCTCAGTAGAGTGCAGATCTCCGCCAGGTGTCTCCTCTCGCCTCCCAAACAAAGAGATGATCTCACTCATTTGTCCCTCCCAGCTCCCTTACAGTCGAGATGGAAGCAAAGATCAAAACAAAACAGGGATTTATTCTAATTTCTTTAACGCATTGAAGGAATCGATCTTTCGGAGGTTGTAACGGACTCAATTTTAAAGCTAGAGTGAAGTTACTGGCATCATATGAAACTTAAAAAACGTAAAAAATCTATTGGTAAAACTGACATGGCCATTTTCAAAAGGGGTCCCTTGACCTCCGACCTCAAGATAATGTGAATGAAAATGGGTTCTATGGGTACCCACGAGTCTCCCCTTTACAGACATGCCCACTTTACGATAATCACATGCAGTTTTGGGGCAAGTCATAGTCAAGCCAGCACACTGACACACTGACAGCTGTTGTTGTCTGTTGGGCTGCAGTTTGCCATGTTATGATTTGAGCATATTTTTTATGTTAAATGCAGTACCTGTGAGGGTTTCTGGACAATATTTGTCATTGTTTTGTGTTGTTAATTGATTTCCAATAATAAATATAAACATACATTTGCATAAAGCAGCATATTTGCCCACTCCCATGTTGATATGAGTATTAAATACTTGACTAATACTTTTAATTTGCGATTAAACGCGATTAACTATAGACCATCATAATAATGCTGATAAATAGATAATAAATTAGCAAATAACTTCTTTTAAATTTCTTTAAAAACTCCCTGAATCATGACATTAGCTACCAGGTTACATTTGTGTAGACAATAAGTCACAATGGTGAGATCTTTGTCTGATCAGGAGTGTCTTCTATTAGTTTTGGTTTTCCATCTCCGATGAAGAGCAGCTGCTTCTCAAGCCTAAGGGCTCTATTTTAACCATTATATGCTATTTCAGCATACCATTATTAAATAATGTTTATTATAAAGTAATGTTCGATAAATTTTCGAGGTAAATATTGGGGTAATTTGGCAGTAATTCCAAAGAAATTTCAAATAGGTTACTTGCTAATTATCACCTAATTACCATGAAATTTGCGGACCTGTGTTACCGACAGTAGTGCTAATGGAACTTGCACTCAGGGACTAGCTTAGCACCGTGTTGAGTCCTAATCATGTTAAATTGAGAAAGATACTGTACATGTCCAGGTCAACTGGGTTGTCAGTGGACACAGATTGCTGA